>JAEMPF020029986.1:0-17416 GCA_022496165.2 Catalaphyllia jardinei
CCCAAAACACCCAAAAATCACCCAAAAAATTACACAAAACCGCCAAATAGTGGTTAATGAAGTAAGCATAGAGAGTTAGCGTCGCTTGAAACGTGACAGAGATATTGGCAGAAAGGCCGTATAACGTGAAAACAGCCTTCGGGTGTACCCCCGCCTTAAACTGCATCATGAAAGTTTTCGCATAAAAAGCTACCTTTTGCTGATCGAACTAACGTTAAAATAAATAAAATCTGAACGGTCTCTGAAAAAGGAAACAGTCTTCACTTTAGCAGATATAAGACGAACAGTCTTTTCAACACTGTTCGACGTGCATTCTTCGCATTTCGACCAAAATCTAAGCCGAAGGAATTATAAAACGGTATGATAATTCTATACGTTAGCAAGCACACATCCCGCAATCTTTTTCAAACATAAATTATTCAAAAATTTATCTTATAAGTTCTATGCACGTCACCAGGTTAACAAAGCTATGTCAAAGTACTTGCGTCTTCAAAAATTTAGCGTAAATTTTGAAGTTCGTCGTTTATAATCCGTGGTAATCTTCTCCATCCTTAACCATCCTTGTTCCTTTATGGTTTATTATTATCTCTTTGGTATTTTTCCATCTTAGTAAACTTCTATTTTCAGGCTTCCTTCAATTGAAAAGTAATTTTGTGCCTAGCCTAAAATAAGGCAAAGAAGAAACCCGACCGAGCTCCTTTAAATGCAGAAAGATCTAAGAAACATATGCCAAAGTGAATTTTATCACAGACACTTATAGCACTTTTGAGTCCCATTGCAGTCTCGATGCTTTCAAACAACTGCTACTAAAAAACACAGCTAGAATATCTGATACACCATGTTTTCTTTCAACGGATTGCAAATCTACTCACTGTTTTGACTGTTCTCTGCTTAAGACGAAGACTGACGAAAAGAATTTTTCTCCCGAAGGGAATCAATTTAACAATTCTTGAGAGAATGTATTTTCCATTCTTACCAGAGTTTCTTGTGTAGGTTAACTGTCAAACTGCAAATGCCCGATTCAAAGTTTTGGCAAGACTCTGGTTGTCTTTTCACCCCACGCAGTATATTTTACTTTGAATTTAAATTTGCATTGAGTTTTAATTTAGCCATTAATCAGTTTCTGTTTACCAAACAGTGCTGAAGCTGTTTATGATCAGTACCTCCGATAAGATTTAATTAATATTCACAACAAAATGATTGTGAAGTCAATATTTTGTGATGTTTGGCAACAATATTTGTTCAACAAACCTGTTTCAATATTCAGTCCAAGTTTCGAATGGTCAATTTAGGTACAATATATATCTCGAAAAACACAGGTTTTACATGAATCCCTCGGTATATTTGTATTAAATGTCTTTAATAATGGTCTTAATTGGTGGTGGTGCTAAAACTTTGTTTCTAGCGCCGGATATTTTTCTTCACTTTGATGAATGAAATTTGCATGTGGTTTGTAGCACGACAAAACTATATTTGATTCTGTTTATTTTAGATGTATTATGGCCAAACTCCGCAATCTTTATTCCCGTATCGGAAAGGATGATCAAATAAATTATAAATCAATTCGCCTTAGATGTGCTTCACCCAAAATGTTAACGGGTTTCGATCAGACTTAATCGAAAGTAATTGCAGATTTGCTATAAATTAGCTCTTCCTTGAGCTCCGTAACTGGCTCATTAAACTCGTCCTAATTGCTTCGTCCAATCAGAGCACAAACATGTTGTTATTTTTAACCAATCAGGAGTAAAGACGCGACTGTGCTTTCCTGCGTTTTGAACCGGTTGGATTCGCCTTCGTTTCTATTCGCTGATTGGCCAATTGCGTCTCCCACTTTGTTTTGACTGGCTATATGTCACTAAGATAATTTTGGGTTTGGTTTACTTGCACACATTATTACTTTTTTAAATCCTTGGTTGACTTATCATTAAAGTTTTGTTACACGAAGATTAAATGTTTTTAAAATGGAAATCTGTACGGACAGTAGGTGGCATGCCCAAATTAAAACGCTAATTACAAATAAAGGTGTTATCCTTGTGATAACGAAACACACGACCTGTATGCAAACTGGTTTTTCATGTAGTCAGCTGCGAAAAAAACAAATAGAACGGCGCTCTCATCATCACACAGAACACAGAACGTATTCCAGATAATACAAAAGTTTATTACTGGATTATCCTCTAAGCTTGGCAAAAAATCGAAGTTGCTCTGTCCAATTCTTCAAAAAAGCAAGCGAAACCAAACCAAAACAAAATGACATATTAAATTTATTTATATTGTAAGGTTTTGTATAGAGAAGACCGTTTAATATCGACTATTACTGACGGCGAAATGTTGGCATATTTTATGCCGTTGCATTTTCTCAGTCTCTGTTTCCTGTGAAGACTTACTTTCAATATATATTGTTATACAAATGGAATTAAAATCTGTATAGGGAGGGAGGGTATGATCTCAGGCTAGTATAACCACAGCAACAAGCCTATGAGACAGCTGGAACTTAAGCAGACCTGGATCAGTAGAAATTTTAGAGGCAAAATATAGACGGCACAATGATCTCAACAGCGGATATGACTGACCAAAATTAAATAAAACGGAATAAAGGACTAAATCATTTATTTAGTCCTTTATTCCGTTTTGGTCATATCCATTGTTGGGATCAGTGTGCCGTCTTTATTTCACATTGTTATACCTCCAAGTTAAAAGTCACAGTTTGTGGAAAATGGCTTCCCGAGCCCTCTGTTTCTGAAACCTGCATGTGTACTTGTATGTAACGTCGACGAAACAAAAATCATGGGAAAGAATACACAATTCAAACGCTGTAATTTAACCGCTAAGAAATGGAACCCTCCATAACTCACAAACTCGAAAATTGACATAAGATATTAGTCTAACATTCGAAAATTTCGAAACCAAATATTAATATACTGACTTCATTTACCGCAGTCTCACTGAGGTGAATTATAAAGCGACAAATCTTTCTCTGAAACACTTGAAATTCTCTATTCTATGGAAGAAAAGATTCTACTGGGAAAACGTGGTTGAGCGTAATAAACAAAAGATTAATTGTCATTCGTTTCATCAGCTGTTTTCTTGCATGGATTAAAACTAGCCTTGGAAATTCTACATAGGTACACATATATTTGCCAGTCTTGTGCCTAAATTTTGATATCTGTTCTTAGCAGTCTTGGTCTATCTCCCGAATCATGCTTTAGCCAAGTTTTATTTGTCAGTGAGAAATAAAGATTAAGTTGAATTTATACTACTTAGACCCGAAAATATAATGCCACAATTTGGCTAAATCGATACCGGTCTTCGATTTCTCAAACTTCCAAGCGGGCAGGTTCTTGTAGGAATCTTCGTTTCCGGTACTGAGAGTCAATTCATGGAATCGGGACTCAACTACAACAGTGTTTCGCTTCGCGTTGGGGTCCACCATTTTTACACTGATATGCAAATTTGATGTTTGAGACATGTAATTTTTTGTCTTAACCCAGTTAGAAAAGAGTCACTTGTAACCATTTTGAAAAATGTTTACGATATTTCAACTGAACTATAAGCACCATGATATTTTTCAAAAGCTCGTTTGAATCACGACAACTCTCGGCAAAACACAAAATAAAAAAAAATAGAGATGCTTGCTGTTCTCAGTCAGCAGCGATTTAAACAAGGCTTAAAATGATGGAAACAGCAGTTCGAAAATTTAAATGAATCTGACTCAAGGGACAAAAGCAAAAAGCGTAATCTAGAAGCGACTGAGCGAGCTCGTTGTGGGAATCTTCCGAGCGATTGCACCGTAAATCTGATGCACGGAGAGGCTGGTCGTAGACTTTGCGAAATCATCTATTGGCAAATTTTACTCGATATAGTTCTAACAGGATTTGTTCAGATCTCATACAAGCTACCTACACTGATAAATTTATATTAAAGCTGCAAGAAGATCGCTGAAGAAACTGAACCTTGGTGTCGTACAAAGTTATCATGTCTACAAAATAGTTCAAAGGTATCGAAACGCCTCCTACCTGGTTCGCGTGGCGGCCTCAGCTTTGTTCTGTCTTGTCAGTTTCTGACAATCTTTTTCAGTTTTACCGAGTTGCAGACTTTTATCGACTTCGATTCACACTGCTAATTGAAAATTACGAAATTGATGTTAGCGAATTTTAACAAGTCTGCAAATGTAATTACATAAGCTGTAACGATAGATTCTCTTTTGTCCACACCATTACTAAGGATTATGGCACTTTTTGTATCGTGTTTTTTTGTCAACGTTCTGTTCAATTAAGCTATATCCATCAATGGCATTAGTCCATGCTCCTTGTACTTAATTGCTATGCTAATTACACTCACAGCTACAATACTAAAAATACGCAGGTTTCTCAGGTCTTCTCAGTTCCCAACCTTTTGTAGAAACACTATTCGACGATATCGGGCCGAGGTATTTAGTCTTTAGATGAAATTATTTAATTTAAGCTGCCTCCTTTTGATTTATAATGCAAAACTTAGAAATGCACTCGTGGCAGCTATTACATCCACATGCAATTCTTTTATTCTTATCTCAAGCCGTCGATCTAGTTTTATCTATACGGTGGTTGAATTATTTCTTTATCTGGCCGACGTTATCCAATTATACTGTAAGGAGTAAGGCGAGATTTTTTTTAGCTTCATGGTCAGGTCACAGAATGGTTTCGTTTTAAACTTCCTAGTGCTTTCCCACGCTGCAATTTTCCTTAACTATTTTCACACCCATTCCATGAAAAAAGAAAAAAACAAGAAAAAACCTTAAAAATACAAATAAGCCAACGCAGGATATTGAACAACAAGACCAGGGGCGGAAAAGGCAAGTGCGTGGAATTCCAAATGTTGTTTCTGCATTTTCTGGACCACGTTTTTTTAACCATAAATAGCAATGAATGTTAATGCCGATGTTCATCGTTCCTCATTATTTCAATATCGTTTACGGTTCATCATCGATCGAATTAAGCACATATCATGAAAAATATGTTTCTCTAAGACTCCAGTTCCCTGTTATCGTCCGAGCAAGTCTAATTAATAATGAAACATGAATTAACTTAATTAACGATATCTGTGTAGGATAATTTATACACTAAGCGGATCTGTCCGTCCGATTTGGCTGAGCTGTAGATAGGAAAGTCAGGTGGGCCGATTTTCAGGCGTCCATGACCAGAAAAGGCTAATGGGAAGAACTAGAAAAGAACGTATTCGGGTTATGAACCTATTTTCGTCCCCAGACCTACCTGTCTCTTTTAGCCGGAGAGGCCTAGGCACGATGAAAATGCATCTCGGGAGATCAATGATATTTTCTCTTGGATGGGAAAATGACGTCATCAATTTCGTAACAAACTTATTCCACACTAGTAAAAATTTAAAGCTGATTCTTGATTTGATTCTAAGTTTTATTCCAGGCGCTGCTGAGTAAAATATTTCTGTGATATTTGTAGAGCGGATTGATGGCCTGTATTTGTGTCTTGAGATTAGTTTGAGTAAATGTATCAGTCAGGTAATAAAATTAAAGTTGTCCTGGAAAGTGACTAGCTAGAACACATCTCTTTAACTGTTGGATCACGTAGCTGTTTAATTTTATGATGCGGAGAATTAACCTAAGACAACCTCGTTCCCAGGCTCTCTCTTCTTTGCCCCTTCACACCTTTTTTAGATTGATGTGATCAGATTAGTGACAGTTATAAAGTCGTGATACACGGGAAACTAAGGATTTGATTCGAGCAATTTGCAGATTATCATCAAGGTAAACCGCGCACGTACGCAAAAACACGCCATTCTTCGTTTTCACTACGAAAATATATCAAATTACAGCTCAATAGCGGGGCCGGCGAGGAAATCTAGCCGGAAAGCTCTTAGATTTATTTGTTTGTCATGTTTTTGATTTTAATGTTCTGAAATTTGAATTCGCCACTCCATAAGACGTTTGTGATCAGATTAGCCTCCATTACTGCCGAATGTTATCCTGGTTATGTTTTACTCAAATTATGTTGCAATTGTGACTTATTTTCGAGCCTTTCTGACAGTATGTAAGTTAAAATTTTATGAATATTTTTTTTGGTTGAAGGAACAGTGGTTAAGCCGAACGAGTTAATTGTGGTAGTTCAGAGCTTCTTTCAGTGTTTCCTTTACTGAAAGGCGGGACCACCTCAGGAGGTGGTCTCGGCCCACCTAAAAAGAGGTCCGCGTGCCGAATACTAGAGGTATTCTTTGCGCTCATGACTGGCCACCAAAGCAAAAGCTCTGGGGTCGAAAATGAGCTTTGGGGCGCCAAAATCTTGTACCTTTCGCGGAAAGAAAGATGGCCTCGAAGAATCCGAAGAATACTGGCACAATTCCCATCTGGAGCAACGATGCCACAGACATGTTAATCGACCTGTGGTCGGAGAAAACTATCCAGTTTGAAAATAATAAAACCTCAAAGGAAACGAGAGAGGTATACAGCACGTTACAGGTACGTAACACATTCTACTCGATTCAGTTTGACAACTTACACGTTTTGAAAGATTGCGAGGTTTCTCGGTTGTCGATCGATGGCAGAGACAAATTTGAATCGTAAATTTTTCTCCGCGTTCTCTTCTTCCAATGTATTCTAGCCTGTATTTATAAGCATGGAACGTTCGTATATAAATGATGTTGTACTTTACTTTTAAACTTATTGATTAGTTGACTTTTTACAGAGCGTTTCACAAAACGTTTGACAAACAGTTTCCGAAGTTCGCTACGAACCACAGGTCATCCAAGGGTAATGTAAGGGTTTGTATGATGAACTATGGCTGAAATATAACGATTTGTGTGGGAATTAGATGACATTTAAGTCCTTCAATGAATGGGTTATTTATCAAATAAATACTCCTGAACATTCAATGTTGTAATTTTTTCTTATCCTAGAGAGTTAAAATGAGATTTGAGTGAGTTTTGATATAGTTGCCATACCGTGTTATAATAATAAGAGACTACCGTGTCTCTTTAATGCATCTAGGAGCGGTGCAAAGGATGACCTTGTTTCGTCCCTCAATTGTGACAGACGTTTTCGCCTTTTCAAAGCAACGAGCCGTACAATTGCTTTTTGCACTCGAGAATCTGTCATGTTTTTTTCCAACGGTCTGCGAAAGCGCGAACCGCTGTGATATAAGCGCAGGGACTCACAAATTTAAGAGTGCCGTTCTTGTTTCAGGGGTGCCGTTCCAGAAATCAACATTGAATGGAAAAAGTTGAACATATTTTGCCGTGTAAATCAAGCGGACAGAGCCAAAAACTATTGGCCCACGTGCCAAAATTTTGGAGTGCCGTGCCCAAAATGAATGTCATGTAAATGCACCTGAAGTCTTTAGTCTTTGCCTGAGGTTAGAATTGAATAACGCTTTCTTGATTGTTTGAGGGACGTTTTAAATAGTAGGTGTATTTTTTGGTTTTATATTACAGATTGGTACGTACTTGAAGACAGGAAAACATGAAGATATTATACTTCCAGTACATATATAATTATTTCTTGTTTTAAAACACTCCGCGCGTGGCATTGCAAAATAAAAAAAAGAAACATGATATGACGGAAGAAGCCCTTCACACTAGTTTGCTGTCTATTTTTTTCTATACTTTATAGTACAGACCAATTTACTGTAAGTAAATTTGATGTCCTCGGGTCGAAAGCATTATCTTAAGAATGAAAGATATGGTTTTCATAAATACGAATTTTAAATTAATTATATTGAATTGATAAAAATGGACAACTGATCAATTCATTATATAACGGTTCTTCAAGTTTTCTTCCGCACTGTTATATGAAAAAAAAACGTCTTGCAAATAGATCAATTCCTCCTTTAAAATACTTCAGTGACAAGATAAGTTATAGCGTACTAGCACACAACTGATCGTAGCCAAAACATTTTCATTTCATTTATTTATTTTCTTTTATTTTATCGTAAAGGAAAAGAAAAATAATGACACAATACAATGGAAATTTATAATAACTTAAAGACGATAGACTACAAATGTTTAAGGTAGTAATGACAAGAAAGCCAATATAGAAGCCGGGGCTTATGAACTTATGAATAACAACTACTTCGGGAAAATATCCTAAAGCGTTGAAATAGCTCATGAGTACAACATAATTCTTTAATTAACTGAGAGATTTCAATAGCCACGAAGTGTTTGATTAGTGCTGTTGAGAATCAACACACTCTTAAAAACATATGAATTATGTATTTGTACATTTTTCAGAGGTACGAAAATAACCATGTTGTCTTGAATGTACACTTTATTTAGGACGATCTATGTTTTTAATTAGACTGCAGGGTGTTTTGTAGGATTTTATCGCGCATAATTTGCCTTTTTGAAACAGCACTGTTCTCCTTATATAAATTGCTAAGTTTGCGGAAGTTTTTGCTATATGCGCCAATCTCTGTTTTCAGCTGCTTTGTTTGCTTTCAAGGCATCCGGAGGGAAACACAGTCTGTGCTCTCGTGCAGCCCTCAAAAAAGCTGGAATAGTCACAATTTTTGGAGAACTTGAAGGTCAGGCACTGTTAAAGAATGGCATCACAAAAAGATTTGAGTAATTTCACAAAAGGAGAACCTGAAGCAGAGGATACAAACCTTCCTACATTACAAAGTGTCGTGGGTGAACCGATGCCAGAGTGGTTTTCCGCCGTACCAACATGGGGAATTGCTTGGGATTTTTACCAATACGGACTGGGAGCTATCTTTGGAATTGTCGTTATTTTAACTGCGACAATCCTTCTAAGAGCCCTGCAACACAGAGCTTCTCGACCGAAAAAGGCTTCATTAGTCGTGCTAATTCTGCTGTTTATCTTCGGTTTGTCCCGATGTTTGTATTTGTCCGTCGACGCTTACAACACCAAGCAAATTTTGCCCGAAGCTTTTTTAAACGTGTTATGGAGTCTGGGTACTCCTTGTATCGTCACAGCTTACACCCTATTCTTTCTAGTGTTGAAGAATACCTTTGTTTTGAGAGAACGATTTCAGACATGGTATACCGCAAGAAAAATTGCGTTTATAACAATACCGTATTTTTCGCTCGTGTTAGTCGCTGACTTGGTTCTGTTTTATCTTCCGAGCTTTCAAGGTTTGACTTTTGTTTGCCAAATGATCTATGTCGGTCTAAGCTTAATGTTATCGCTTTTCTACTCATTCGTTGCGTTTCTTCTGTGGAAAAACCATAGAGGTGCAAAAGTTCACAGACGAAAAGAAAGTGGGAATCAATTTATTGCATGGACTGCTCTTGCGAGCCGTGCTCACGGTCGACGCACTCGTTCTATGCTTAAAACTTGCATTGCAGTGGTGATGGGAGGTATTACACTCGGCGCGTTGCAAGTGTACGCAATGAGTGGTGTCTATGGAGTGTTTTCAAACGCCACTTATGTTCCGGCTTGGCCCTGGTTGATTCTGAACTATGCCACAAGAGTTTTGGAGTTGTTTCTGTCGCTTGTTTTGTTTGTCGTTTCAGCAAGAGGAACAGTAAACCAACAAAGGTCTTTCCGAGGCTCTCTTAATAGTTTGGAATGCTCTCTCAGTACGAGACGAAGAAGTCGGTTGATTTCTCTCACAACCAACACAGTTGCTGATGCTGGACATTTTAGACCACGATCATATTCAAACTGCAATAAAGCAAAGATCCATTTCCAGACCTAATGTACAGACAAAAACCTTATCATATTTAAAAGTATTAGCCTTGGAAGAGAACATACAGCATTGTTACTTTGTATGATAAACGTCAAATCAAGTGGGAATTTTAACTGCACTAAGCACGCCTTAGCTGTTTCTTTATCGATATAGACAGATATTCATGATCAGTTAAATTCCATTTGCTTCTTCTATGAATCTCGTCAGTATGCGTAAAACTCTAAATTATGAGATTACATTTCAAAACAATCTAAGCTTGATCTTTTCGAAAACAATGTTTTCAACCCAGTCTTTTTTCCGTATTATACATTTGGTATCATGCCACTTCAGCGACGAGCAAAAAGCGACGCAAAGCCAAAAATGCGAAGTTTCGCTGTAAACATACTTTATACTATAACGCGCGCAAACAATCACTCAGTTTTACTGAGAGACTGTGAAAAACTGAAAATTAAGAGCTTGATAAAAGATAATGTTATCTTAACTTTGTGATAGTTGTGCTTCCCGTTTTCCGTTTTGATTAACAAAGTGAAGCCTCCAGTCGTTCAGTGACTTATTTAATTAATTTTTGAAACTGATCGGCCATATATTGCACCAAAGACAATTTCACATACATTTCATAAAACTTGTAGTAAT
The DNA here is from genome assembly GCA_022496165.2 of Catalaphyllia jardinei. Taxonomy (NCBI): domain Eukaryota; kingdom Metazoa; phylum Cnidaria; class Anthozoa; order Scleractinia; family Caryophylliidae; genus Catalaphyllia; species Catalaphyllia jardinei. The sequence goes on from JAEMPF020029986.1 coordinate 10,287, forward strand.
GCCCGCGGATGCATTTCCTGTAAATGTTATGATATACGTCATTAAAAAGTTGAAGAACTTAGAAAACAGATGGAAAAGAAGTGAACGCCAAGGGGCTTCGTTTCTTTTAAGGCTGGTTTCCATATGATCGCCGGCGATCGCAGGATGTTCTGGTCAAGCTGAAAACAACATGCCTGTAAAGCTTTCACATAGAGACAGAAATTAGTGTAGATACAGATTTACTCGAATAAGCCTCTCGGCCGAGCGCCCATTAAATTTTTCGCGCCCCGAAAGCGGCGTTTATTCGAGGACGGCTCAAATTTAAAAATTGCACGCGAGAGAGAATGTTTTTTTGATTTCAACGCTTTATTTTTTTACAGTAACTGATAGTGCTTCCGGCACAATTCAATTGCTTTGCCAGTGGTGTCTTCCATCAACTTCAATCTCCCTGTCCCTTCACTTCATCGCTTTTGATGAAATCAGAAAGGTTTCCAATGCTGTTTTGGAATTACTTTGTGGTGGCTTTTAAGTTTTACGGAATTCCTGAATAAGCGTTGAGTCGGGACCGCAGCGCGTATTCGGGGCGAAGCTTACTAACTTTTTTGTCCCAAATGCGACGCTTGTGCTTAGGCGAGAGAGGCGATTGTTCAGGGTGGCGCTTATTCTAGTAAATACCGTAACTGTAGCACGTTAATTGCATTAGTGCTCTGTGTTGAAATATAATATTTTGAGAACATATGTATACAGCCACAAGCCCTCGCATAAACCCGGTTTACTGTTCGCTTCCGACCACACCAAGGAATGCTGTATCGGGGACACTTCGTGACCGACTACATCGAAACATATCGTAGGACTTTAGCGGTTGTGCTGTTCATGAGCTTGAGCAGCACGTGGTTGTAAATCTAAGATGGCGGCCGGCGGCGCTGAGGAACACTTTGCGAAGAAACTAGCGAATAACGAGAAGATAATAAGAGATAGAGCCGTGAATAAGCTTCGAGCTTGGATAAGAAGCCGGCCAAAGGATGGTCCAGGTACGGTGGTACTAAGTTACAAAATGAACTTGCTTGTAAACAGTGAAACAAATATATAGGGTAGCGAGTTCCCACGTAGGCTCTTTGATCCCCTTCCTCTTCAACTAAAATTATAAGTCTTACAACTTTGAAACTATCCATGGTATGGGCGTCGAATCTGGGCCGACAAGGCCTACTTAACTACTGTACCACCGTGCACCTGTCTACCCCACTTCCCGAAGTTTAAGCTAGATATAATGAACAGTACTATAAATTAATGGACCAACTTCAAAATCCCCGGCCACTCATGCCCTCCCTAAATCTACTGCTACCATGGCCCGCGGTCTGCAGTCGGCCAGCAAGTTTACATGTAAGCACTAAGCGTTAAGCTGAAGTGCTACCGTGGTCTGCAGTCTTGCAGTCAATGAATGAGTATTAAACTAAACTTTAAACTGAAGTGCTACTGTGGTCCGCAGTCTGCGATGCGCAGTCCCGTAGTCAATGAATAAATATTAAATTAAGTGTTAAACTGAAGTGCTACCGCGGTCCATAGTCCCGCAGTCAATTCATAAGTTATAAAGTAAGCTCTGTACTTAAGTGCTACCTCGGTCTGCAGTCCCGCAGTGGATGAAAAAACGAGGTATATTCATTAAGTGGCCGGGGTATTCTGAAGTTTAGCCAAATTAATTTTGAGTTATGTACCGGTCAATTCCAAAACTGCCCATGCCCCCCCCCCCCGGGCAAACCCTGGGGCATTTGACTTTTTTGAAAAGTTTTGGTCAAATTCCCCGCTATGTTGCCAGTTTAGACGGTCAAATGCCCCATTATAATAACAATTAAAACAACAATTCGCATGAAGAAGAACAAAAACTTTGGCTCTCTATTAGTGCAATTTTCCACACTTATTGTTACTATAATTTCAATCCGTGCAGTATTTTTGAGAAAATGACATCGTTTACTCCAATTCTCAACGAAGAATAATTTGGAACAAGGAAAATTAATGGCGGCGGTAAATTCTCGGAAAGAAAGGTCCAAAAAACGTGCGTTGTAATGTTCGTGATAGATTGAAATTTGGCAAGATATCTAGGAAAGGTCTATTGTGTAAGAAAATGTAAAAAAAATGGATCTCGAAAATTTGATCGTAGTGGCACTTTAAAAGTGAACAGTATTTTGGCACATCAAATTTCTGCATATTTAATTTACGGCGAACACCGTGGTTTGTTTGTCTTGTGTATTTGCTTCCCTGAAATATATTTTATTGAGTCTTGTTCAGCTTCTACAGAACTTTTGAGGAAAGGTCTGGGTGGGCACTAAATTTATACAGTTGAAAAACGATTTATCTAAAATTAATTGGCTTGTTTTTGTTGTGTTTTTGATGTACAACTATCATCTTTCTTTGGCCGCGCTGTATAATTTTGTCAGGTGGCGAAAAAATTATCTAAATTTCTTTTCTTAAATTGGTTTTACATGTGTTTGTTACCTTTATAGTCTGGTGTTTTCTTAAATGTTATCCATTATAGTAAAAGAAGGAAAATTCTGTTTTATTCGGTTTCGTTTTGTCCTCTATAGTCAAAAATTAACTCATTTTTGCACATTCAATTTTCTCGGCTTTTGTCGCGCTGCAAAGGAAAAAATATAATTTCTTGTTTTCTTACAAGTTAAACACATCAAGTTGAGTTCTTCCTGTTGATATTTTTTAATATTTTGGTTGTTCTTTTATTGAACTTTAAATTAATGATGTCTTGAAACCTGATCTTGTGTCTGTGGATACTGCGCATATGGTTTATTTTTTGCTTTCGCTCGCTATTAAATATTCCAAAAAAAGCCTGGAAATTAGGGGTGGGTCGCGGACAGTTTGATGCAGGGGACATCAAGGGGTTAAACAAAGGCATATTCCACGATATAACTATATAAAATGACGACAACAGAAAAATCTGCGTGGAATCGACAAGGGCAATGACTCGTGAACGCAGCTCACGTGCTGAATCAAAGAATTGCGAAATCCTTTTGCTTCTAACCACTGACAGATGTTTTGACACGAAAGTCAAATGCCCCTCCAGGCGGGCCTCATTTTGGGTCAAATTCCCTACTGTACAGAGCTTAACGCGAGTCAAATGCCCAAGGATTGCCTGGGGGGATGGGCGGTTTTGGAATTGACTGGTACATTACCCTAACATTCAAATGAAAGCTAGCTGCAAACAAAATGCAGTGAAGCTAACTGCAAGCAAGTTGACTAAGTTGTTTTGACGTGAAAAGCATTGTTCCATATTAATTGTTTTGATCAATTCACGCATCGTTTTTCAGAAATAACGTATGCAAAAAATTCAGTTTTCTTCTGGAGACCTTTTGTCCAGGGCTGTCACTAAGGGCTGGGGGCCGGGGATTTTCCCCGGCTACTACAAGTCCGAGCCCCGGCTACTTTGATACAGAAAGAAAGTATTGGAAAGAGAAAAATGCATCAAATTACAAAATTATGAATTAAGAAACAAACCAATAGTTTATTAATACAAACTCTTATTCATCTTTTAAAGAGAGGCAATTTTACAATCCCTGTGAGACTGACTGAAAACAGGTAATATTCAACAATGTCATCTTTCGAAAACGCGTGATTTTACGAAGTGTTCGTTTCAGTTGGTTTGTCTTGTTTTCGGCGTTTATGGTTGCTTGGAAATGTCATCCAAAAAACGAAAGGCAGACGTGGACAAACAAAGAAAACTGGATTTCTTCTTGTCTCATAGCTCCGCTTCAAGGTAAGATTATGTTTAACTGAACAAACAACCGTTCGCTTCAGAATTTGTCTTATGAATCGACCACTGAGATGATTCAGGCCACAACGAATTTGCAGAAGATGTGCGTGGCCTAGTAGTTTTGACACATGGACTTGCCGTTGCACTTCAAACAATTTCTACAAAAAAGTCGGCATTCAGTTACCTGCAAACTTGCAACATTAATTTGGTCTTCTTCTCACTCGTTTACTCATCAACCAATAAGGGTACGACTGGTAAGTCTTACACATCAGTCGCACACGGCTTGCATACGTCCCAGTTATTTCTATGCCCGACAGAAATTTGGTTCGTCCATAAGTGCAGGTAGTTTCATTGCGTTAATTTTTCAAAGGAATGCCGTTGGTTCAAGAACAAATGAACCATTGTGACGTTCCCGACACGTTCTTGACGCCATGTTTTTTACTCGTGGTCACAAGTTTCTTTCATTCTTTCCAAGTCTTCCTCAACTTTTTTTCCTGTCACGCCAATATTCGCGAGTCACGCAGGCTGTTTTATGTTTGCGTCGGTTTAATTTTTTTCGAATCCCAAAATAAACAGCATGCATATCTCTTGCATGTACAAAAGATGCAAAATGTTTGTTTTTTTGTCAGCATATAAGAATCAAAATGACTCTTGAAAACTTGTCAGAGCCTTGGTAGTGGTCACAGTAGTATTTAATTTACCACACATAAAAATTGCATTAAAAAATGTTTTAGGAACAACTTTTGTATTTTCCTAATCCCCTAACCTCCCCCGTACCCCCCCCCTCCACTCCAGCAGCAGCAGACTTTTTTGGTCCCCCTGCTACTTTTTACAATTCCCCGTCTACTTCAAAAATTAGTGACAGCCCTGCCTTTTGTCCAGTGAAAAACAAAAGAAATCTTTTGTTTCGCTTAGTTTTATTATTCGTATTAATTATGCTGATCAGTTACTGCTGCTTTGTTAGCACAAGCATTTAAGGTGTTGAACGGAGCGGATGTGAATTTGTTTTGTCATGACACAGGTTCGATACAAGGTCATTTTTTTTTTTTTGGGCTGTTTCCCTGCTTATTTTACAAACCAAACCATGTATTTAAAAATATATGTGCTGTCAAAGCTGCTACAAGTAATTGTTTAAGTTTGGGTCACGTCGAAATTTGCCTTCGAAAGATTTGCTCATAAAGATGCCGCTTCATGCAAAACTGAGTTTTTTCATACGTTATTTCTAGAGAACGAAGCGCAAATCAACCATAACAATAATTATTACGGAACAATGGTTTACATGTCAAAACAAGTCAGTCTGTGAAAAATTGACTTGATCCTGCAAAAAATGAAAATCAGCCAAAAACCGATGTATGCCCTTTTTGCATGAAGGCCTTCAATTAGATTTTGAGCTCAAGATTTCTATTTGAACAATAGAGTGTTTTTGTCAGCTGATAGTTGCTCAGCAGAAATTTGATGTTCTTAAAACAAAATTAATATTTGACTGAGAAGTGAAGCTTCAAGGGCAAATATGTTAGTTTTAAGAACATCAAATTTCCAAGGGGCAAAAAAACAGACCAGTAGTTCTTAGACATAAATCCTCTATTGTCTTTATTGTTCACCACTAAATGTTCTTCCTGTGCCAGTTTACATATCAGATTGATAATATTTTCAACATTTTTAGATGAAAGCTGTGACAGCAAAATGTAAAATTTGAAAAAGAAAACCGACAAAGACCCACTTAATACAATTTGAATGGTTTATTTTCTATAAGCCCGCTTGTTTGCAGGAAAAGTTTCGTGGACAACTACTATCCATCCAGGTATTTTCCTCAGAGGGGCACAATGGGCTGATAATGTCTCTCTGCGGATGAACACTCTCGCATCACATGATCAATTTAAACCAATAAGAATCAGAGAAAATTTAGTGGTGAACTATAAGAGGTGATAGTTAATGAGTTCGTAGGCCTAATCAACGGTCACCTAGCACTAGAAATCAAGAGCAAATTTAATCTAATTGTTTAAGCAGAATTCTAACTGAAGTTAACCAGGGCTTCAAATAGCGACCAATACAGTTGCCAGTGTGACTAGCTTTTTCTCTTTGGTGACTAAAATTGACGTCTAGTTGCCACTTTTACGACTTGAATATTGCATGACTTAGATGTACAATAAAGTACTTAAGTTAAAATAAACATCTTATCTTGTCTTGCTTTCCATTTGTTGTAAAAGAACGGGCTGAATCGCTAAAAAAAGCCACATTCCCTCCAAACTTTACCGACTTCTGTTCGCAATTTTCGGCGACACCATTACAGTTTCTCTCTTGGAACCACAGGCGCAGAATTTTGCATAAAGACTGGAGGAGATCTGGTAATGAATGGTTATCGGCCATGCTGATTCCTTCATACAATCTCGTACAAGCAAACTCATTGGGCTCCCATTAGCTACAAAGATAGCAGCTTGAAACTTTTATTTACTTTTCAAGTTTGCGCAAGATTGTTTTGTAGAAGTACAGTATTTATTTTCTTGTTTTCGTATTTTCATACTTATTGTAAGAATGTGTCCCACGAGAAACCGCTTTCAAAAAACAGAACCCAAACATTATTTTGATTATACAAACTGGTGACCTAAAATTTGCATTTGGTGACTATATTTCTCCAGTTGGTTGCCAAAAGGCAACCTAACGATTCTGTTAATTCTGAGCTCTATTAACACAGATACATGTAATGGTTTCCAATTATTTTTTCTTTCCATTAATTTTCAAAGTGTATGTGAAGAATATTTAGAGAAAGTTCTGAACGACTAGTAGATTTATACCAAAACAGTTAGATTATTTGTTCTTGATTTCTGTGCATTTCTAATTGTTAAATAGTATAGGGGTAGCTCGGCAAATTGGATTGTAGCAGGTGCATTAGTATACATTGTACATTGTGTACTGGTAGAATTCTAGTAAAAGCTTGTAGTGTGTGACTAAGTTCTAAGTTAGCAGTCGCAAGTTTTGACAAAAATCTACTGGAACTAAACTTAAAAAAATCCGAAGAAATGCTTGAGTTTTTATGTCATGTCCAACCTGACATTTACAAGTAAGCCTTTATGGTAATGTTTAAATTTCCAGAATTCATTTGTGAATTGTAAATTATTTTAAAGGTTTCAGCGAGGTTGATTTGCTGAAAATATGGAAGGGACTCTTCTACTGCATGTGGATGTCAGATAAGCCTCTTATCCAGGTATATGTTTACAGCTTTTTACTCTTTTAAACATAACCATGTTAATGACATTCGTACAAACATTTCCAGGCAACAGATTTTTAAAATTCTTACTGCAGTCAGATAAGGAGTTAAATCATGTAACAGAGAATTAACTCTGAAGTGTAAATTTTAGTGCTAATTTAACCCATGAATAACCCACTGGGCGTTAGC
>JAEMPF020029986.1:17816-20316 GCA_022496165.2 Catalaphyllia jardinei
CAATCTTAGTCATATTTTGTAGAAGTGGGTCTGTTGCATAAATACCGGTAATTCCAACTGTTTTCAATGTCTTTTCAAAACTGAACCCATCAAGAGCCATTTGAAACCGTCGCACAGATAAATGAAGAGTTCAAAAGAACAGAATTTGATGGTGCATTTTGCAGAAAATTCAGACTTCTAGTTGATAAATTTTCTTCACTTTTTTACTTAATGTAGAAAATCAGTAGAGAAAATGATCCATCGAAGGGAAAATAGGTATCACTGAAAGTCCAAGATTGCTAAATCCAGGCCAAAGCTATAGCAATGGCCATCTGCAGCCTGGTGTAAGTTAAGGATGTACAGTGATCTAATTACCGATATCTGGTGTCAACTGTGAATTTAAGGTGTGTTCCTTTGAAGTGATCTGGATCTGGATCAGTGATCCGAGATCACTTTGATCATGGTGCATGAATCTACTATGGTCACGGATTCACCAGTTCTTTTGATGTACTATGATCCAAGTGATCTTGGATCATCAATCCTGATCCAGATCACCCCAAAGGAATGCGCACTTAACCAGGACTAACTCTGTTGTGGCCATTTATTGACAGGAAGAACTTGCTTTGAATATCTCTCAACTTGTACTCAACTTCAGGAATGAAAAATCAGGTATTGTACAGGAAACTTGTAAATAATACATTATCACTTCTCAGGAAGTATTATTGTCTAGTCACAAAACGGGATTCTAGTTTTGATTTTTCATTCATTAGTTTTTATAATCCAAGAGGTTTTGTATAATTAACAAGAATATTATTACAAGCTTTTAGATAGCGTAGTTATTATTTGTTGGCTAAATTTCTTTCATGAATTACTGTAAAGACTCGTTTATAAGCTGCACTCATGTATAAGCCGCACCCCCAACTTTCAAGCATGGTTTCGGAAAAAAAATAAGAACTCCAAAAAGCAATCAACATGTAAAAAAAGTTCGTCATTAATATTGTTCTCAGATGTTGACAATAAACTTGACAAAATCTGTGTATTTAACTGCTCAAAAAAGTACAAATAAAACTCTTGAAAGAACTACTGGCGAGCAAGAGTCAGGTTTAGAACCGTCCTGAAGATTCTAACAAAGGGCTCATTTAGGAACCACTGAAAGCAGTGATGGATCAATAACAGGTTTCATTATGTTTAAAGTGCCTATGAAAATAATGAAATTTTCGCCTACTTTTTTATTCTAAAATATTGAAGTCGATGATCCTCTGATTGGTAATTTTCGAGTTTGGGCTTCAGACAAGCACGTACAAATTTTTTCTCGAGCTTCAAAGTTGGCCAATTCAAGTCAAAATGTGCAACATTCCGCGTGCGGTCAAAATATGCAAATTAGTACAAGTGATGTCATAAGGTGTGTAAAAACTTCAAGCCATCAAAGCATCTGAGGGGAATAAGCAAAAGAGTGGGAAGTTTTTCGTTACCAGAGGGCCTGTTTCACAGGAAAAAATAACGGATGTTTGGATATTTTAGGGTATTTAAAGAATACCCGACAAAAATCCCAAATTTGGAAGAGTGAGACAAGTCCCAATCAGGGAACTTGTTTGGGAATTCCCTGGTTGGGACTTGTCTCACTTTGCCAAATTTGGGATTTTTATGGGTATTCTTTAAATACCCTAAAATATCCAAAATTGGGAACCCTTTATTTTTTCATGTTTTTTAGCGAGCTGCAAAACACCACTTACACGGAAGGCACTGTCTTGCTTATATTTTCGAAAGACGAAGTCAGAAAAGCACATTGTTAGCGATTTGTTCGGATACACCGGCCCAACTGCAAAGCGACGAATGCGTCCGTGTTATGTTCCCTCCATTTCAAACAAAGCTAAGTTTCTATTGACGACTTTTAAACAGAAGAGATCCTCTGCAATAGAGATGTCTCAATAAAGATTTAGTGGTGGTACTCTCGAGTCTTCACACTAACAGGAACAACTACTGAAAGGGAGTGAAGATTTTGGCCTTGCATCATTGTTATTTGTGTGATTTTGCAGGCACGCATGATTTCGGCTGATGATTTCTTGCAGACTTGTAATATAAAATGTTATTAGGACATGTTAGTACGATAATCCTAATGCGAGAATGTGATAGCAGATATAAGGAAATTTGTTTCAACAGAGCTTTTATAATAACTCAGAGCCGAAAAATATAACAAATCTGTGTTTGCCTCGGGTTGCTTCAAGACGTCTTGTTTATTACTGTTCGTCGAGATAATGTTGATATAGGTAGGATCCATGGAGGGAGGGAGAGAGAAAGCGAAAAAAAACAGCCCACGTTGATAGGACCAGGAAAATAGTACTCTGTATTTGAATCGAGTTTGGTTTGCCTTATAACTATAAACCAAATTTATCACTGAAGATGATTTAAAAGTCATTATAGCCAAGCCGTTGGGTTGGCATGATGTCTGTTGTGTGAAAGTTTTGCGATGCAAATCGGGAGTCACGTTGCAGAACCAGACACATTCACATATTTTATAGGA
>JAEMPF020029986.1:25316-28748 GCA_022496165.2 Catalaphyllia jardinei
CTTTAAACAAAGAGAAAACTATTGAATCAAAGAGAAATCATCAACATTTAAGGGCTGTAACCAGTAACACCTGTTATAGCCCAGTATGCTTGATTTTCCCTTGATGCTACAGGTGAAATTGCTTGTTGTTGAGCAAATTCACACACAAAGTAACAAGTTTGCTCTGGATGCAAAGAACAAGGATACAGGTGACTGAACATTTAATGACATCCCTGGATCAAACTCTGCCACAGTCGTGACCTTTTAAACCCATTGCAATGAACTGCTTCCTGTAATTTGTCTCCTGTGAGGTTACCTAAGGTGATTGATGGCAGTGAATAACACTACCTGTCATACTCTTTGGGTCAGTATCCTAAACGTTACCATCTGTGGACCTTTTGAGGTTAAACATCCTTAGAGGTACAAAATTTTTTTTTTTAACCTCCAAGCATCCCATCTTTTTTATATGGAAGTCCATCCCTGGGATGTCACATGCATTTGTTTTAAGCTTAAAACTTTTATACAAGAAGTATATGTATTTCATGTGTTTCGATGCTTATTGTGTTCATGCATACTGTCTGCAGGTTCCTGCCTCTGTCTTGCTAAAACTTCTGGATCCACTTATCCTCCTGGCAGCATATTCGAAAAAGTAAGATTTCTACATACATGTATCCTGCCAGAAATAATTTACATGACTGGTATTTTAGAGCCTGGTAAATTGACACACTGGCACTCATTGCTGGTTCTCAGGGATGTAGATGAGAGAAAAACTAAGTCGCTCAGTTAGCTTTCCTCGAAAAAGCGCTCCAAGCTCACTTTTTCAAAAAGTCGCCTTTTGGTGACCTTCTAATTGTAAAATGGTCGCCATAAAAAAATTCATTCGACAAAAAAAGAAAATGTGAAGGGGAGGACACTTCATGACATATTACACGTCGCCAAAAAGTGAAAGACACTTCATGATATAGTACATGAAGGGCTAATGTGCTGAACGCTACGTTTTCATCACTTTACTTTGCTACAGTAAGTAATACGCGTTCATGTTGAGTTTCTGAGCGACGAGAGGGGTAAAGAGAAAGACAGGTGATGCCGCCGCTTGTACTATTGATTAAATTCGTCCTATTATTGATAATTTTTCAAGTAAGTTTCTTTTTTAATCTGTTGGTCACCAATTGGTGACTTCCGCCAAAATTTTGGTGGCCAAATATTTTTTCCACTCACCATGGCGACCAAAATGGTCGCAGCTTGGAGCGCTGTCAAAATAACCACAAGGCGTTTTTCTAGTTTGAAGAGTAGAGTAATGGACAAGTAATGAGCAATTAACATTCTTGTCCAGGGCTTAACAACAACAACAACAACAACAACAATATCTTTTATTTAAACACAGTGGATTTAAGAGCTCATAAGAGCTTATTGGGCCGTGTGAAAAATGTTAATAGGACAACAAAAAAATTGAAAAATGCAAACAAAGAGATCTGAATTGAATAAAATCTTTAAAATATGAAAACACTTTCAATCTGGGGACCAATTTGCTGCAATGCTTTTCTAAAGTTCAAGTTTTTTTAAGGCTGGGAGACTTTTTTGCCCTTTTTAGCATAACCTATGGTGCTGACAGCGGATGGATTCCAAACAATGGTTCCTCTGTACATTTAGAGTTCTTCATAAATTATTACATATTATGTAATAAGTTTTGAAACTTTGTAGGCTAACACGGCTTACAACCCCAGCTGGTGCTTGATCCCTGATGTCATCACATTTACCTTAAGAAGTCTACTCATTACAGCTAAATCTTGATGTTTTTTTCTTAAGCATGCTTATTTCTTAACAAACAGACCACTTTGAATTCTATGGAAGATCAGTTTGTGATACCACTTGTGTCTAGGTCTAACACTAAGCTAATAATATTAGATAATTATCAAGTCAAAGTTAATAAAGGTAAATTAATTAATATATCTAATAAGCATGGAGAATTTAATTTAGCTGGAACAAAATGAAAGGAAAAATTGTGTTGCCTTGTTTATTAGATCTGTTTCCTTGTAGTGTGACTGTCACTGGTGCTGTAAAGAAGAGTTTGTTTGAGTATCTTGTTCAGTGCGGTACTGAGGAAGTAGATGAAACACCGAAGACTGTCAGGTTTAAGGTAGCGCATGTAATAGACTGCTTTCAATATATTAAAATTCAGCTTGATGCTGATTCCCAGAGGACAAATGGGCGTACTTGTTCATTTCTCTTCTTTGTGTTTCTATACCTGAATTTTAATTTGTTAGAGTAGATTATTACACAATATGAGATGTTCAGTTCATATAATAGTTGTCATTTCATCATTAACACCACTGCCACCAGCACCACCATCGTTGTCCATTTTTGGCACTCCTGGTAGTGCCATCAAACACTATTCCATTTGTACATTGTACATGTAAATAACGGCCCTATTCTCCCAGAGGAGACCTAGGAAATAAGGAGGAGGAAGGGCATGTATTTAAAGTAATGACTCATTTTGACATGTCTTGTTAATACTGCAGACTTCTGGAAAAAGCCCTCTGCCAGAAACCTTTAGTGTTAGTGTAAACTACGTAAACTCTATTACAGTAAAGCACACAGCAAAAGCAGCAGCTATAAGAGAAACCTCCAGCTATTTAACAATTAGACCTGTAGCCTGAAAGGGCTATGGGTCAATAGCCCATGAGGCGAAGCCGAATGGGCTATTGACCCGTGGCCCTTGAGGGCGAAGGGTCTAATTGTTTTAGTATCACCCAACTAGTTGGACAGAAATGGCGATAATAAAGTTGGCAAATGCAAGTTGAAGAAATATTTATTTCAGGGAAAAAGCAAAAGAAAAACCGGCGAATTTCGCTCTTGATGACTATAATACTATTAGACCCCTAGTAACGTAGCCAATCAAAATGCAGGATTTGCATTAGTCCACTAGTTGGGTGATACTAAAGACATTTTAGACAGGTTCATTGATGCTTTATTGCATTGAAAGTTCAACTTAGGCAAATCACCTGGTCTCCCCAAGCAGACGATCCTCACATGCAAGGCATACTGTCTTATGGTTATTATTTTTAAGAAAACAGGAAGAAGTATGGATTACATGTAAATTGAATATTTCTGTAATCCAAAGCCCTTGTGCCTTTGAACATAGCAAATGGCCTTGCATGTTACATTTCATCAGCTTCATAGAACTCTTTCTTTAAAATGTACAGAAACTGAAATGTTTTGAACTGTAAATCATTGCTTTGTTAATTTGTTTGTTTTCTCAAGGTTGATTTTTCTGCAGTTGCTGACAGATTGTTCACTTTAGCAAGTGACAGAAATGTTTTGGGTAGGAACAGAAACCAGCTCTTTAGCTGGTCCAAAAGGTGAGGCAGGCAGGCAGTCAGTCCAGTCAGTCACTGAGTCAGTCAGTTCAGTCAGTCAGTCAGTCAGTCAGTCAGTCAGTCAGTCAGTCAGTCA
>JAEMPF020029987.1:282-19066 GCA_022496165.2 Catalaphyllia jardinei
TCTTGTTCTTCTTGTTCTTGTTCTTCTTCTTGTTCTTCTTCTTCAGTAGATTCGAATGAAAAATTTCTCGTATTTGAAAGTGCACATTTAAAAAAAAAAGAAAGTTCCAAAAACGCTCAAATTATAGCTGCCATTTTTCACACCACTTGTACTAGTCTTCTCTCGGTTGCCGTGGATTTTACAAGTAAGGTTAAGGAAAACGTGAGTTCGCTCTCTGTTTCAAAGGTACCTTTCAACAGGAAAGACATGATTTTGTGTTAGTTTGCCGAATACCTTGTCTCTCTTTATGTCTCAGGGCAACAGGTTTCTGGATGTTGTGTATTGAGCACCCCTTTTCTTTGTCAGACTGCACCAAATAAATGTAGAGTTTAAAAAATCATGATCGGTCAAATCGGAAATGGTTTGCAGTGAACATCGATCGCGGTACGTTTCTATGTAGTATTTCGATGGGCAAGCATGCTAGACGAGGAATAAACCTCTTGCATCAAAGAACTTTTTCAATTCTAAATCATAAAGTGGTAGTTGTTGAACAACACGCTAAAAATGTTAATTATACTATTTTATTTATATTGAGAAAATAACGTTATAGTTGTTGTTGTTATTATTTCAATAAGAAAATAAAACTAAATTATGGCATGGGCACTTTATTTTACCTAATTTCAGATGAGAGTCAGCAAGAAGGGAGTTCAAGCAATAAGGAATGCTGGTTACGGTACTTATTACCGTTATGGGCCATCCTCTGTCATCATCTGTAAGTCACAAAAACTTAAAAAGAAAATTTATATCCTTATTTTTGGGGGTTATTATTTTATAGCTAAGAGGGGGCAGCTATTAAAGTTAGACACAACTGGGGAGGGGATGTTTGTCTCAGCTACCAGAGAGATGGCTTTTAGTTGTCGTAAGGTAACGTCTGCATACGAGCCAATTGTGGCCCATCTGCTAGGAGCTTATCCAGGTTTCTATAGCATGAAGCGACAAGGAGTATTTCTACGCTTCCCTGGAAGGGATGCTAGTCTATCGCAGGGCGCATCCCCATCATAAAGTTTACCAGTACCCATTTATACACCTGGGTGGAGAGATGCACTGTGAGAGTAAAGTGTCTTGCCCAAGAACACAACACAATGTCCCCAGCCAGGGCTCGAACCCAGACCGTTCGATCTGGAGTCGAGCGCATTAACCTTGAGGCCACCGCATTGTCGTGTTACCTTTTTATTTCATTTGTCGTAGTTTAGTAATTCAATGAGGTTAACTTAATAGAAGAGATGAAATAAATAGAGCGCCTTGGAAACTAAACGCATATACTAGTAGCCGTCGGGTTCTACCTCCCCTCTCAGCTAAAATCTGGAGCTAGATAAATATCTATTTTCCCTGCTCAAGAATTTAGATTATAACCTTCTAGTCTCGGAAGTGAAAGAATGAACAAACTTTTAAATTGCTAGTCAGAACTCTGGAGGCAAACATTTTCAAATTGGAGAAATAGATAAATCCAGTAGTCACAAGCATGAGATCTAGATAAGCTTCTGGAGCCGGGGGGGAGGGGGTGGGGAGGGACTCCCATATAAAAAAGCTGGGAGTGCTGGTCGGTACCTTTTGGGGGTTACAAAGTGGTTTTGCATGGTATCTCTTAGAGTGTTCAACCTCAACAGGTCCACAGCGGGAGCTATTGCGGTGCCTTTTTAGGTGTTGAACTGAAACAATATAAGAAGAAATAATATGTTGCGTTAAGTATATATGAAATAATTCATATGTGAACTGCGGTGGTAGATCAAAGTGAAAAATGATCATCGCAGTAAATTTTCCAATTTAAGCAATTGGAAAGAAGAAGCCTGAAAAAATCAGCGGGATTCGAACCCGTTGAAGCCCTGATTTTATTTTTCAGGCTTCTTCTTTCCAATTGCTTAAATTGGAACATTTGCTGCGATGATTATTCTTCACTTTGAAGAGATAATATGTTGTTTTAGAATTGATACCTCGTAGGGGTGAAAAAACTTTCAGGCCACGCCCATAGAGTTCTTTTCGAAATTTCCGACGAGCGCCCTTGTCTATTTTTTGATGGAAGTCCCTTCCGGTTCTGAATCGTTGACGGCAATGTCTAATGTTCTTTCTTTTTGTGCGTGTATTTGCAGATCAGAATTCCGGTGGCAGCAAAGACTATACGTATGGCAAATTAGGAATCAAATACTCGTTTGCTTTGGAGTTAAGGGATAGAGGAAGGTACGGCTTTTTACTACCAGCCAATCAGATCGTGCCTACAGCCATGGAGACATTTGAAGGAATCAAAGCAATGGCTAAAGAAATGAAGCTGTAGCTACATTTCCCTCATAATTGGGATATTCGCTATCACAGCGATGAAATAACTTAATAAAGCAGGGAAAATGGGAGAGTTGTGTCCTGTGTTTGAGGAACACTATTACTAAGTTGGGGGAACTTCTGTATGAAAAGATCAAGGATGTTCCTCGGAAAATAAATTTGAATTAATTCCCTAAAGGAGACCACCTGGCTTTGGCGTGAGCTTTATTTCGCCCCAACCTCGTTCCCAGGACTTTTTCCCTGGGTAAAGGCCCTGGGAACAAGGTTGAATACCACTCGAAACGAAATAGGCTCTGTTACAAGCCGCTCATCAGGAAAGGAACGAACCTGTGATAATCCACTAGAGCCGATAGACCAGTGAAAATTCACCCTAAAAACAGTAATAACAGCACTCTGTGGGAGGCTAAAGAACCCACACACTATTCGAAAAGAGTATGGGACGTAGTTCCCGGCTTGGTGGTCTATCTTCGTCACTTACATCATCACTCATCATGGGTTGGGAGGGTTTAGTGAGCTCATAAATGGACTGATAGCGGCTGTTATCGGCGCCCTTAGTATGCTGAAGTCTGAGCCCACCGCAAAAAAAAGCAATGTAAAGAGGACGGGTATGTTTGTCCTCTCACTCGCGACACTACATTATATTACAATACAATAACAGCACTTTTTATTATTATTTCCTCGAGTGCGTCGTATTAAAGAGATACTTTGACAGCTGAAAATAGTGGGTTTCGTCGTGAACACAGTGGCATGAGACTGAATTTATACCCATACTGAGTGAGACGATGACCATCCAAGACCTTTTCATATGGGAGTTCCCTTCCTCTGGGAATACTACATAGCGAAATTATCACTAATTATGTCGCATCATAGGAGACGGATTCAGATAACACAAGCCACGGGACATCCTGTTTTCATTTCCTCAAGCCACGCGAAAATTCTTAGTGTCTCACGACAGAAATCCATATTTTAGGTTTAATTTCTTTGCAAACCAGCTTTGCGATGTGGATATTTACGCAGAGTGCCATAAGCTCTTCCATGCACTCTGGAAGAAAATAAGTTCTTTTAAACTACATTACAAACACAATTATTAGGGCGTAAAAAGACGTTAGCCTGTTAAGGCGCTTCTGGTTGCCGCTATACCGGACAAAAAAGATCTCTCTTTACCCATCGGACCCAGGCAAGCGATTGGTTTAAATTCTCGCGCCATTTTGTCTTCCAATCAGAAGTAAGACCAGATTCAATCGTGTGGTAGCTGGCACACGTTTTCCCTCGTTTTGCGACAGTTGGATTGTCTGCGTAATTTGTGATTGGTAAGGCTGATTACATTGGTTTTCGGTTTGGTTTCGACACTCATTGAAAAATATTACAAAAGAAAGTCTTGAAAGCCTTCAGGATGCTCAAACCAGGTGACGAAAAGGAAGGACTTCTTTAAGAAAATTTAGTGGTGAACTATAATGACTGTTATAGTCCATCACTAAATTTTCGCTGATTCTCATTGGTTTATACTGATCACGTGACGCGATAGTGTTCTCACGCGGAGAGACAATCTGATAGTTGCCCCTTGGAAATTTGGGCGGGGCAACTATGGGCCGATAGTTCACTCTGTTGTTTAAATAGTGTGTTATAGCTCAGCCAATCAGACTACAGCTTTGCATTTGCATACTATTGTAGAACTAATAAGTGTAAAAGTCTAATGACTCCAACCAGTTATACGATAAATATAGACAGCAAAAAGGACAGTTTGCAGGTTGACACCAGGGCAAGGGTCACTTAATACACCAATAAATTTCCTCAACTACAGTCGACTCCAGGTAACTCAAAGCCTTGCTAACTCGATCCTCGCGCCAATTCGAACCATTTCCCCTGGATTTCCGTCATTCAATTACGATAATTGTCCTCTTTTTTTTAAAAAACGTGTACAGTTCACAGTTCTTGGACTTCTCCCTGCTGCTTTCCTTTACCTTGTTCACATTACGTTACATACCGGATTATTCAGAAATATTGTTTTATTTTCACTCGACTTCTATGTTTCGTAATTAAATTGATTAAACTGTACACTGCAAGAAAAGAATAACATTAAACACCGTTTTTCCTTATATCCAGCATTTGTTCTCAACTCCCGATGAACTCGAACTCTCGATAAGTCGAATCTTTTTCAATTTCCCTTGAAGGTTCCAGTTATCGGGAGTCGACTGTAGTACCTTATGAAAAGTATGTTGACCCGTAAATATAATTT
The DNA here is from genome assembly GCA_022496165.2 of Catalaphyllia jardinei. Lineage (NCBI taxonomy): Eukaryota > Metazoa > Cnidaria > Anthozoa > Scleractinia > Caryophylliidae > Catalaphyllia > Catalaphyllia jardinei. Next base: position 4,829 of record JAEMPF020029987.1, read on the forward strand.
GCACGTTGGCATAAACATTTTGTTTTAAAAAAATATTGTCGGATTTTTAATTATGTGTACTTTTCCCCAAAATTTTCTTTTAACATGGACGTCAAATATGTTCAACTTCCAAATAAAATATTTATGAGGAGCTTTGACTTTTGCGATATTGACATTGATTTTATCGCATGCTATCGTGCTTTGTTAGCTGGTAAAGACTGCTAAGTTATTCCGGCTAAACACGAATCACTAAGACAAGAAATATTTTTATGTTTATGATGAACTGCTGTTGTTAGCGCTGTTTCAGTATTTACCTTAAATATATATTGCCTTTCCATTTTCAATCGATCTAACGCAGCTGTTAATTAAATATCGGTAACAGGCCCAAGACAGAGGAAATTCACGATCCCTGTGATAAGCGACGGAAGAACTAAACTGTCATAACAGATCTCTGTTGGCGATAAATTCGAGCACCAACTGTCAATTAAAAACAAAGAAATGATTGTCCTAATTAACATATTGCTGGGCAGCTGCTACAGAATGCTTTATTTTAAAAGCTTAAGATTTCGCTCCTGAAGTATTTTTGGAAATCTTGTCAGCGTTCCGGATTCGAGCGGTGCATTAAATTAGTTGCACCGCTTCTAAAACGAAAACTGCTTTCTGCGTTTTGGACCGAGATATTCCTCATTGTCCGGCACTACAAAAAGGGTAAGCAGGGCTCTTAATGAAAACATGTGCTCCAAAGTAGCTTTTTCTGAAAATGGCAACCAAAGACCTGTAGTCTGTCTTGTCTTATCTTAGACTTTTACTTGCGTTTGTTGAAAAAAAAAGCGATTTCGTAAACAAACTACGAAAATGCCTTGCAATAGTGGAGTAAACCATTCAACATGCCAATGGCCCTGTTTAGTACAACTGATTATCTTTATGGTGCTTGTATAATTGCAAGAATCAGAATGAAAAAAGAATAATTCATGTAAAAAACTGACACTGTTACAAAAGAAACTGTAAAAGTTTTGGACATTTTCAAGTTTAGATTGCATAGGGAATATGACAAGGAAAAAACAAACCTAAAAGCTGATATTTCTGAGTGAATGTCAAACAGTACTTTTTCTGCCAAACCTGATTTTAGCGATACCACAGTAAGGACACAGTGTAATACAGATTAAGGTTATTCTACAGAAATTATCTCACAAAAATAACTTTTCTTTTATTTTTCAACTGCTAGTTACAAGTGAAAATTACATTTAAGGAAGTTTTATTGGCAATTTATTTTCAGCGTAAATAATATATTTTGCAACTGGTATTAAAAATGATATCAAGATATACCGTGGAGATTTTGTAATAACATTGGTACTTGGCAAACATGCGAAGAAACTCCTGCTGGAAACGCAAATGTCATTTAACATTTTTTATTTTATATGGAAAAGCTGATGCTCAGTATTATTCATAAGTTCTATCAAAACAAGTAAGCTGGAAGGCTGAACAGATTACTAGATTCAGCTTGACTTCGTATTGGTTGGTTTCAAGACGTGGAAAGGAGAAACTACTTTTTCAAGAAAAGATTATAATTTGCTGTTAGCCAGTAAATTTCATACAACAAGGAATAGTATAATTGATAATAATTTCTCAGCACAAATGGAATAATATTCTGGAATCTGTTCACAAATCTACGCATAGAAAACCAACATTTTTATAGCATCGCAAACTTCTTTCCCTTCCCTTCCAATTTTGGAAAATCCAATTTTGGAAACGTAGAAACATCTCCTGCCAAGGGTCGTTTGGCCTACGTGAGGTGTTAGGAAGTTGGTTAGACAGCTTATGTCAAACTTGTTACCGATGACTGAAAATCATTCAAAAATACTGTGACAGAATTTACTGGACGTCTAAGGGTTAAATCAAGTTAAATCTTCTTCCTTGTTGTTTCAGTATGGTAATTTTAAATCGATAAACCTCAGTTTAGAGCGTTTCTGTTAAAAACAGTTTTAAGCCATAGCAGCTAGCTAAACGGTTTTTATAAATCAGTTAGGATTGTGGCTAACAGGGGTTGTTAACGCTAGAAATTCTTCATTACAGAGCTGTGGGTTATTTGACGTTGATGAACGGCAGAAAAATTGGCCAATCCACGAATACGTGTTTGTTCCATTATAGTCTAAACACAATGATGTGAAGGACCGCAAACGAAAATGGTACTGGTTCACGTAGGGTCTGTAAAAGATCTGATCAGCCAAAAATGGAAATACTCAGCAATGATGCAAGGCTGATACTACGTAGAAAGCTTTTCTTGTTCCATTAACAGTTTTTTTGAATCGATGTTGTGTAAACTGCTTTACTTTTTAAATACTTAATTAGTTCTTGGTAGAAGGTTGGCTGGATTAAATTTCAGTGACACTACGATCATGGAGCACTTAGACGACTGGATCAGTTTTACCGTACAAACAAAATTAACAACTAATATGTTGTAACAATAATATTTGTTCTTTGCTTTCTTTACTTACATAAAGAACTTCTACGGATCAAACCCACAAAAGGTAATGACTTTTCAACAATGGAATTATTTTGTTTTTTTTTTAACTTTACTCTGAAAAATTTCAATGAACTAGGCTAAGACGAAAATGAAGACTGTCATAATAGTTGTTTGTTCCATTAACAGTTTTTTGTTTCTTAATCGTTATTGTGTAAACTGTAGTTCATTTTAAATGTTAGACCTGTTTCTAAGTACCGGATTAAATTTCAGAGATATTACGATGTGGAACACGTAGAATTGCTTGGATCAGTTATACAACAAACACAATTAATAGCTAATATTGTCATGATAATTTTCTGTTGTACTTTTGAAGCCTCTGCATGGTTCCTTTCAGTAATTACATACCGGACTTCCTCGAAACAAACCAACCAAAAATAAGTATGATTTTTTTCAACAATATACCTATTTTTTATTTTATTTTCTTGCCTTCTATCAAAAGGCACACTATTTTAGAAAGGTGTTTAAGATTTTGACTAAATAGACGTCACCCTGTCAATTCAGCAAACTAGATCAAGGTGAAGATTAATGCAAAGTTTTTCTTTGAAAAGTGCATTTACTGTTAACTTCGCTGAAACTAAAAATTATAATATTTAAAAGCAATGTTAACTTGCAATGAGTGATTTAAGGATTCTCACAATCATTTATGTGAAGTTCTTTTAAGCTGTCTGTGACTGCCGTGATCGTGTTGCAAATGGTGTTAATTAAGAAACCAAAATGACGGAAAGTGTTGAACTGTTTGTAGTCCATTTCAATTCATTCTAACGAATATACATTCTGACTTCAAAATTTGGCCCATTTCATTTTCTTCTATAGATTGTTCCACGATCTTGAGCTAACCTAAGCCTTCGCTGATTTCACTGTTGATAATAAGATAGGGATCCGGGAAAAGTGTTTAACATTCAAATTATTCTGTCCATTATCAAATGAAATGGCGAATAAGAGCGTCTAAATTAACGACAGTGTTAAGAAAGATCCGCTTTACAGACTAACAGAGTACAGGGCCACTACAGAATACAGGACAACGCATAGATTATTTCTCGTTTTTTATCTACTGCCGAGCCAAACGAACCAATAAATATATGCACCTTCAAAAGTGGCCCTGTGTTGTGTAATTCATGAGGATTATGTATACTTTCTTAATTCTTCTCTTTGCAATATCAATGTTCAATCATGCGCATGTGCGGACATGCGACGAGAAAAAGTTATTCAGTAGATGATATTCTGCTGTCAAAAAGAGGAGAAAATATAAGCCTGGATTTTTTGGAAAATTGCCAGACCTCAAATTAATTGTAATATTTATGGCAATTGGTAAATTGTAACTGCTAAAAGAGACATGTCTTAAAAACTTCTCGAGTAAAAGAATCTCCCTGTTTCCAAGCTTGCTCAAATTAAATTTGGAAAAGCCTGATGAAAGTTATTCATAAATTGAAGGCAGACATATTGTTGGTAATTTTGCTTTTATGTTATAATGTCTCAAATTAAAAACATCTTCTCTTAGAAAAGGAAAAAGTAATACGAGAGTAAATTCTATCAGATGTCATCTAATCTCTTGAGTTTGTATTAACAACGTTCTTAATTATGAATTTTGTCAGAAATAGCCCATGTTTCTCATTATACCGTGTACACTTATAAAATGTGTATTCCAAGATAAGCTGTACATAAGAAGCGCCGACAGCAGACATAGATATAAAGAAATTAAAACGTGTCTGGTTTTTGACACTTCGCATTTACAAAGCGACTCTTTAAAATTGTCCGACAGACGTTTATTGTTTACATTATATTTGCTTTGAGGTAAGTGCGGTTTGCTTGGCCCATCATCTCAACAGAAAGGTGCAAAATTATGTCTTCTTTCGAAAGGAGAAATGCCAAACAGTTTTTTCTTTCATTATCAATTTCACGGCTTTGCCATGAAGACAGCTCTTCTGCCTCAAGACATTTGGAATAAAAGTTTTTCCTGTTTTTATAAAGCCATAAAGCATATGTCGAATTCTGTTAATTACTGTTTTAAAGAAAATTGCTTCATTTGGCGACCTTTTTCTTATAGTTTCATTTGCTTGGAAAAGCGGATAAGGTAATCTGAAACTGGACACTGTAAAGCAATTAAAAAGTGCCTGCTTGAAGACAGTTAAGTGCCTGAAGGTTTTTAAACAATCAAAAAGTCTAAATGTGTGGATGCAGTTGTTTCAGACAGTTGGTCGGTCAGTTTAGCAAATATGAACCATCTGCTGTTTTTCGAATCATTATTTTTAGAAAGTATTTCCAATTCGACACTTTTCATCCGCTGTTTTAACTAGGAATCGTTACGTATTCTTAATTATTTGATAGTTTTATTCTTAAAAACGGGTGAATGAAAAACCAGACAAAATCTGATTAAAAATCCTCTTTGAGGGGGACATTGACTCAGCTCCGGGAATAAGTGTATGAATGAACGTTTTTCCAAAGAAGACGTGTTCTCAAGTTAGTCGGTGAGTACAACAGCTTTTTTGTAGCCGTTGTAACTCAAAATTCTCATCCTCTTTTACAGCTAGAGATTGTTTAGTATTTAAAAATCAAGAATCAAACAAGGACTGAATCTATTTATGTACTTTATGATTGGTGAGCGTTTGAGGAAGCATCTTGAAAATTGGAACTAAATTTGTCAGACAGTTCCCCTTTTTTTACTACATTTTTCATACTTTGTTGTCTATTTTTTAAGGTTTCTTCTCTTTATTCTCAACGATATGCTGCACATCTTAAAAGGGACATGATATTTATCACGAAAAACATCGTTATATTCATAATAATTTTTTCTTCATTGTATGATAGGTATGGAACAGTTCTTTGCTTCCGTCAAAATTGAACTGAAGCATGTATTAACAACCATACATGGTCAAATCCACTGACTTAGATAGATGTATTGCAAGTTTCACAGAACAGTTTACAAAGAATAAACATCAAATAGGTTAAATTTAATTATGAAATGGACTGAGTTCAACGCTTACAAGCTCTAAATAAATTCCGTATAGTCTCCTCCTACGATATCAGTAACTTTATCTTTGTGATTGAGTACTTGACCATGTCCTGATAATTCGTAACAGAAATTAAATTTGATCCGGAAAGGCTAGATACAGATTAATTCAGTGTGATAAAAACAGAGGTCTAGATTGGCCCAATGTCTAGAGACGGACCTCAATTTTTCTAATAAAATTTCATGTTTTGACATCAATATCTCTAAGTGTAAACTGACCTACTGGCAAACGGCTAGCTAAGATGTAGCGACAGAATGTTTATAAGACAACTAAAGAAGGAAAAATATTGAACCTAACTGGAAAACTGGCTCAAAAGGACATTTGAGTCTTTCCATTAAGATTATTCTAAAATAATAGCTGTTCGACATGATAGGCATATAAAGCGTGCGAGTTCATACAGCGATATTCTTTGCACGCATAACGGGCCTATGAAAGAGTACATGCTAGGTACGCAACGCGTGCATAGAACTAGAAACTTATACATTTTGTCCGCTTAACGTGCTAATAATGATTTTAATTATTGGATATGATGAAGTAGTTTTTTTTATCCTCAGATATGCAGCAGCTGTGCCTTATTTCAGTTGCTTTATTTGCGATCCATGAATATCGTTCAAAGAATGAAGTTGACGGAGGGTGTCCGGCCAGCGAAAAGAACGCAAAGCAAGACTGGCGTTTTGCTGTGTTCGAACGAAAAGAAAAAGGTACACTAATACTTAATAAGTCCTTTGCACGATCCGTCACATGGTACAGAATAAATTACGCTGGGACACAAGTTACACAGTGAGATGTCCAAAACAAAGGAACTCGTACCAGTCCAGGCCGGCTTCCATTTGTTTTAAAAGTTGCACTGTGTAAATTGAGTCCCAGCATAATTTATGTCATACTATGTGACCATAGTCAGTGGAGGCGACCACTAACTATCATGTGACCGGATCGTGCAAAGGGCCCATTGTGAATACATTCTACACAGAGCCTTGCTGGCCAGGTGCTAAGCTCGTTTAAATCAAGAGGTCCGAGTTTAAGCCTTGACCACAGACATTGCGTCGAGTACGTAATGGAGGGGCACGCTAATATTGACCATTTTACAATCTCTTAATATTTTAACTTTTATTCTATTATTATCCAACTGCACTTCGTAGAGTACAAATAACGCTCAAAACGAGTACAAATATCACGCGGTATTTGTACTCCAGAGGACCGGTTAGACAAGTTTTCTGCCGTTGTCCAATCAGTTGGCTGGATTTCTCGCGCCAATTTTCCAATTCGCTTCGCACACTTCTATCACGCATTCCCCGTAAATAAATATCCGCGAAATTCGCCTGCATGGATACAACAATTTGGCTTGTTGGATAATAAATCTCTTATTAGACGTTTTGTTGTGTAGTATCGCTGAGAATTTTTACTCGTTGTTTGTATTTTGACTCATAAAAATACATATATTCATTGCATGTATGTAGTTAGGTTTATTTCATTTATAGCATTAATTATAGTTAGGAATTTATTATTTTTATTCTCTTTTTGTAACTTTTTATTGTAACTTTTCATTGTTCATACCTTGTACCATACTTAGTTATTTTATAATTACTCGTAGATTTTTAGCGCAAAGGGCCACTGTTTATCAGTTCATACTGTCATGTGTTACCCTCGCTAAATAAAGTTGATTGATTGAGTCATCGGACATGGCACTTTACTCTGACAATGCATCTTTCCAGATCGTAATGCATAACTTTTAGTATTCAGCAATACATAGAAGGCTCACTGATTACCAGCCACCGTTCAGGAAAGGAGCCCTTGCTTGACTGAGATTGAGAGAGCGGCAGAAATGGAGCCTATATTAAATAGATTGATTTCAAATTGAACTCATTTCAGAGACCACTTCTGTTGTTTTCTGTTTTACATTTCACTCTGTACATGGCAGAAGAGAATTATCGAGACCGACTGTCAGCTTTTGTTTTACTACTTTGTTACATACCTGCTAACTCAAATACGTTTTCCTATTGGAGAAGAACCTGCCACGTGTCATGGGCCAAAACTCGCCTACTCCCTAACTGGAAAGAACAACTTGAACTCCCACGTGATCAGGTCGTGCATCTTGAAACTGCAACAAATTTGTGTGCCAGTCTGCGTCAAGAAAATCTTATTTTTGTAGTTTTCTCTCTTTACGTTTTGAGTTGGGAGGGGTAACAAAACACTTAGCGACCGGCCCCATTGAAGGTCTTGGGGAAACAAAACTCACTGTTTCCCGTGGGGTTAGTCATTAGCTTCTTATGTATACCTTGAATGATGTCGTGATCATTGCTTTGTCTTTTCCTTCAACAGATAAAGCACTCAAAAATCACGTTTTTGACTCGAAAATCGTTCGTTCAGAAATGGAATGTACTTTAACGTGTCTACTTAATGAGAAATGTGAATCGTTCAACTTCCAAGATAGCAGCGTGGGTGCACGCCATATTTGCGAACTCAACGATCAGACAAGATTGACGAGCTCACATGACCTACTGCATCGAAATGGTTTCTCGTACTACGGATCTGAATTGGTGAGGGAGGAAACGGATACATTTGCAAGCTCTTCTTTCTATTCCGATAGTTAGTAATATAACTTTCTCTTCAAGGTGGTGAATGGTTGATTACACTTAAGGTGGCTCCAAACAGTTTTCAGCACTTTCCAAGACTTAGATTTTGATGGGTCGTTAGACCAGTTTTCACTTGAGTGTTGTAAAACCAAAACGAAAGTAATTACTCTAGCCAATCAAAAAGGACATAGACAATACAGCCGATTGAACCAATCAAAACTCGAAGTAATTATCGGTAGCTAACGAAAAGCACCGGAAAATGTATGCGAACGCGTCTCGATTGGTTTTGGTTGCACTTCCGATTGGATGAAAAAGTGGCGCGAATCTTTTAAGTCAAAAGTGTTGCGTAGAAAGTGCAAAACCAATTACTTTTTGACACTCAAATGAAAACCGCTCTATAACCACTCTTTATCAGTTGATGTTACAATCATGATATCGAGAAACTGCTCAATGATTCAGTGGTGAACACAACTAGCACAACATAGCAACGGTATTACTTGCCAAAAACAGCCTTAATTATAACGTAATTATAGTCTTGGAGATTGCTGGAAACTGTTTTTAGTCACCTTAGTAGTATTTAAAAGAGGTTTTCTTGTACAAATTTCTTGCCAAGTGTTCATACTGAAGTCTGAATTTACTAACAGCATAATCATACGCTTGTTGTCATAGAAACCTTGCTTAAATGTGATTTGTCAGAACGGTGGAACATGCCAGCCAGTGTTTGACAGCATAGAGGCTCCATTCTGCTGTCAATGTAAACCACGCTTTGGAGGTCAACACTGCCAACATCTTAAAGGTAATGATTAAAAATATTTGTTGCCCTTTACTGTTACAGAAGGAGGCAACAAGGGCTAATTTGCAAGAAAACAAAAGAATGCTAAAATGGCGGCCATTTTAGAGCCCCAATATTTAAGGATAGGTTGCGCGGTGCATTTCAAGGTCGAACTCAGGGCGCGCTCGGCAATGCGTCCTTTGGCAAGACACTTTATTCTCAAAGTGTCTGTCTCCACCCTATGGTATAACACGGAATTAAATACTGGTGTGAAGGGCGACCTTGTGACGGACTAGCATCTCACCAAGAGTGAAGTCGAAAACTCGAAAACGTAACGGTTAACTCAGCCTCCAGTCTCATTAAAAACAAATGATTATAATTAACATTTGCCTTTCTTGAATTTAAATATACTTTAACTATAATTATATTTATTTGTAATGAGAAAAAATAGAGTGTTTGTTCAGTGTTGTTGTTAAAAATACTCCAAGTTGCTACCTCAAGAAGTACTCCTCATGTTTCGTTCGGAAAGGAACATTAGAATGATTTCTCCAACCAGTTTCTAAGGCTCGATCTTGATCGAAGAGTAAAATTAAGAATAGAATAAAATTAGTAATGTCGAGGGCCATTTCTTTTGGTTGGTTTGCCGATTTTGGAAAAAAACCCTTATCACTATGGAAAGATTATCTTAACCGGTTTCGTCCAACAATTGCTAAGCAGTCATCCTTGTCCTTCTCCATGGACAGTCCCTGTAATCTCTCCTTCAAGATCTCCCCTTCTTCTCGGTGAGAACAATTTTCTTGATGTCTCTCGGCAGGTTTCCGTTTTACCAGTAGCAGGTCAGGAGATCACGCTTCTGTCCCAGTCAAAGGGAACATAGAGATGACGTCATTGACTGTTTGTCTTCGATTCAAAGCAAGTCAAGTTAAATATGGAATAAGTACTGCGGTGTCATACGTCACCCAGGATTTCACTGCTGCCTTGCAGTTTCTTGCAAATAGAACGACAAGGGTTAACGTTAAAAATCAATACAGGTAACTTAATTAAAAGGGTTTCAGTCACTTTATATTATGCATTTTGGCCACGTACAAAACTATCTTTAAATGGAAGGAAACCAGAAAATAGTATAGTTTTCTTAGACAGGGCTGTAGCTAGCAACAGGCCAAACAAGGCACTTGCCTCCGTCATTTCGTTCCCTTTAATTGTTTATAGTCATCATAAACACTCTAAATACCTAGGAAGAGAACTCAACCATCGACCGACTGCCTCAGTCGTAAGTATTTCATGGACATTGCCTCAGTCACAAGTTTTTTTCTGGCTACGGCTCTGTTAGATAGAGAAACACCAAAGAGATAATAATAAACCATAACGGAACAAGGATGGTTAAGGATGAAGAAGACTAACACGGATTACAAACGACGAACTTGAAAAATTTAGGCTGAACTTTTCAAGATGCACAAACCGTGACGTGGCTGCTCCTAGTAATCTTTAGTGGCCCCCACTTTTTATTACCGAATTATAAGAAGCCTAAAGTTCCTACTTTCACAAAGTTTAAAAAAAGTTGTCGAGGCAGGTTTAGCGCTACCTTAGATTTCAGTTTAGAAAATTAAAGTGGTGTCGAACCATATGCCACAATTATTTTTAACCTTAGGAATATCTTGCATCACAAAAATGACCATGATTAGTTTGCCAGTGATGAGGCACTTGTTTGATACCAGAATTATGATATCAACGGAAAAAATGATAGTATTTATTTATCAAAGTGCACAAAATGCTGAAAAACCGTTGTGAGTCTCCTTAAAAAAAGTTATTCAAATATCAGGATTTGTAAACCAGATAACTCATCTTAAATGAAGTTAAGGTACTTTTTGCTAACCTATTTTTACAATCTTGTGATGTTGTCAGTGATTTTCCTTATGTGTCTTTACTGGACGACACCTGGCATCACGTGTGTTTCACGTGGGAAAGCCTTGGCGGAAATCTCTCGTTATATTTAGATGGACTTCTGATTGGACAAAAGCAGAGTGTTCATCCGGGACTAACCTTCAACAGCACAGGGTCGTTGGTGATTGGACAGCTTCAGAAAGCCATTGGCGGGGAATTTCACTTGCATGAGTCTTTTCTCGGGGATGTTGCAGACGCCAATGTTTGGAAAGATGAGTTGACTCAGGGTGTTATAGCGAAACAGTCAGATGTTTGTTATGGTCAAGGTGGAGACTTACTTGATTGGCCTGTGTTTTCAAATGGGTCGCTACAGTTTCACAAAGAAGCCGATAGTATTCCTTCAGAATGTTCAGGGTTTGGTAAGTATTAATCAGTCAATCAGTAAATCAATCAATCAATCAATCAATCAATCAATCAATCGATCCATCAATCAATCAATCAATGATCAATCAGCCAGTGAGTCAGTCATTCAGTCAGTCAGTCAGTCAGTTCGTCAGTGAACCAATCAATCAATCAATCAATCAATCAAAAGAATGAACGATCGACTCCTCGATGGCTTGATCCCTCGATCAATTAATCGATCAGATCAACCAATTAATCGATCAGATCAACCAATTAATCGAACAGATCAACCAATAAGCCAGTAACAATTCATAATTAATTAATTAATTAGTCGATCAACTAATTTGTTAGTGACTGCATTAATTTCTACCACGTGGAACAATGCGATCTACTAAGGAGGAGTTATTAAGTAATACTAAGACATGAGAGTAAACTACAGAACAAAAAAAAAATATGCAGAACTTCAGCAGATAAATTTCCACTCGGAATTGTACTTTTTGAACTCACGGGATGAGACGCCCCTTTTAAGTCAGAAGCCTTGACTACTCACCCACAAATCGACCAAAAGGAACCTTTCAAACAAATCATTTAAACTGAAAACGTTGCTATTTTCGTTTTTTTATACCCAGATCCTTCAACAAACTACGATCTCGAATTTCCGAGGAAGACTGACGACGATTATGTCCTGGGTCCCAGGCTTCCAGTGCTCTCGGCTTTCACTGTTAGTTTCTTTGTGAGTTTCACGCGCCCAGGAGACAAAACTTACATCAACTATTTTGGCAAGGGATACCTGAATGAAGTCTTTATTCACGAGAGAAAGAAGCACTTTACAGTTCGAGTCAGATCAAAGGCCAGGTAAAATAACAATTCTCTTAGATTAATTACACAAATGCTTTAAACGTAGTTATTGGAATTTCAGTGGTACAGCAAGACACTATGAGCACTGTCAATAACCTTCCTTGACCTCACTACAAAATTCAGAACGATTGGGAAAATTGGGGCTGGCTTTTGCCATGGTAGTTGAGAGTTTTTATCATGTCGTCCCGTAAAGCTTTCTACGTAGTATCAGTCTTTCTATTTTTGGCTGATCAGAACTTTTACAGTAAACTGGCAGAATTTTGTCTTGCGGCCCTCTTTATCATTGTGTTTAGACTGTTTTATTCTATTGTACTCAAGGCTGCACAACTTTGTTGTTTCACCGGACGGTCTGTGGCACCATGTTGCTGTGACGTGGGAAAATATAAACGGGACGTATGAGATCTTCGTGGATGGCCAGCTAAAGGGACAAGGACACGGTCTACAGAGTGGAAACTTGATCAGAAACGGTGGACACGTACTTCTTGGTAATGACAAAGATGGTTCTGGTTTTCAAGAGAAAGACGCTTATAATGGAAATATTTCTCGAGTAAATTTCTGGGACTACGTGCTTCCGAGAAAAACTATTATGTCACTTTCCAAACATTGCGGGAAAGAAAATGGCAACAGAGTGGCTTGGAAGGACTTTAGGGCGGGGAAGTTTCATGGAGTGATCAACATCCGGGAGCCTTCATCTTGCAAACGGCTCAAATGAGAAAAAAGGCACGTGCGATACCGACCGACTATTACAACAAAGGCGCTTAAATCTGCCTTGTCTCAGGGAAATTATCTGTAAAATCTCACAATACACAAGTATGTGATGTCTCATCAAAAGATGACGAACGAATTACGTCATGCTTATATATCAAGTCATGGGGAAGGCAAAATTTCAAATGATAAATGAGCTGGACATTTGTTAATAGGAAGTATGGAATTGCAGATACAGATAGCAATAAAACCAGGTTGTAGCGGTGGACGAATGACTCTCAAAGCTGTAACCCTTTTCTTGATCAGAAACTACTCAGCGTTTAAATTACAGATGAAAAATTTTAGCGGAAAGATGAAAATGCCCAAACTGATAATTTTTGAATGATACAATGCTTAATGTTCAACTGACAACTCGTAAATGGCTTGTCTGATGACTAATGCAAAGGTGCCAATATTTAATAGAATTTATTTAATATCTTAACAGACAACTTATAAATCGCCCAAAACCTTACTAAAACGACAATTTGACGCAAAATTCTCCTGAAATAATTAATGCTTAAGATATTGGAATGTAAACTATGTATTCAATGTGCCCCACACCATCTACCACCAGCAAAACCAGTAAATCATAGGAGTTTACAGAACAAGAGATGAGATTAGATGTCGAACATGGACTGTGTTACAGCATCGGAGTGAAAGCTAGAGGGGAGGAGAATACCTGGTCAACTCAAAAGAACTCATGGAGAATACTCAATCTTAGTTGTGGTCGGTAAACAGGGAGTGAGACTCGAAATAGTTTGAATCAGTATTGACCCAATTTAATCAAATACAGTCTGAAAACACAACTAACAACACTTTTCTTATTTAATGTTGATGGAGTTTATCGTCATGGTAACGCAGTTGATTGACACTTTTCAGATCTTTAACGCTGCCGCCATGGCTTTGATGGCAGCAAATGTTTCCATTCCAGTAGGCATGATCTGATTGGCTGGCAGAAAGAACCCATATCTACCTTTATCTCTCAATTCGAGTGCAAATGTGTACGTCGTTCCCAAAGTTTTGTATACCCAATCCTTTGTGCTTCCTGAATTTTCGTCTGAAAATAGAAACCATTATAAGTGGATATAGTAAGTAAGCAAGCCAGCAAGCAAGGAAGAAAGGAAGCAAGACTTTATTTAAAGAGGGTTTATACGGGATAGCGAAAGCTAACAAACTTGTGGCCCTCTGTAATACTCATATTCAACATTCAATCTTCGTTCACTGTCTAAAATCCTCCCGCGTAATTGGTTAAAACTGATCACGTGAGTTCCCGTTACCTAACGACATCAAAGTGACAGAGTGCGCTATTACAATAACGCATAAAAACTATGCACTGTTCAGGTCGGGCGGGAAGCCATTGCAAGTGTATCGCCAGCAGAGAACTCAGATTGAATATTAAAAGGGTTAGAGACTGTTAGTTCGTGTTTTGTTTTCAAATACACGCACTTGCTTACTGTACAATGAACTCGAAATTTTCAATACTGCACTCAGCTTCGC
>JAEMPF020029988.1:5149-28716 GCA_022496165.2 Catalaphyllia jardinei
CCTGAAGTCATAAGATTCACTAAAATTCTAGATATAGCGTGATTTCTAATACGTGCCTACCCCTGGGAGGGAGGGTTGGTCACAAAACGAAGATATTGCCCAAGAAAGATACTGTGATTAACTACCTTTAATGTTGTCCAAATGTTGCACTATAATGATGATTTCTTTCCGCAAAAGAAGTTACCTTAAGTGCCATTGTCAGAGAAACTGAAATCGGGCAAGACCTAGGTCAAGATCGTCCGTTTATCTTCAGCTTTTCAAAGTTTAAAAGTTTTTCAAAATATTAATTTCATGACAGTTGCCGGGGTAGCCCTCGATCATGCTTCTTCGAGATACTGCCACTTTATTCTTCTTCCTCTCAAGTGTTTTAAAATGGCCGAAATTTCGGGCAACCTTTATTAGGTGAGCCAAAAAGATTTTTTAAACAAATTCCAGAATATCTGAATTAAGATATATTAGAGGTATGGGTTATACGGTTTTCACGAGGTGCCAAATATCGCCGCTCAATCGTTAATGTGTGACCCAAATTTTGGCAATATTATGCGAGTTGTCTTTTTTTAACTGCGCCAGTTTATTTACACACCAAATCAGTTTTGTGATGTTTTTTCCCCTCTTATCAATATGCAGTTTAATTAAAATTGGGAAATCGGAGAAATAACTTTTGCAAAGTCCACATAATAATCAATAGTTATAATTTTTTAAGGCCAAATGTTCAGCGATTACCATACATAGCTCCCGAGACGCTTTCTGCAAATTTTGGAGAGGACTGGAGGCCGTTATTCGACAGGGAGGGGGAGGGGGGGATGAGGATGGGAGTAATTATGATATTTCTTAAATCGTGGCCTGACTATGTTTGCAGCTAGAGGCGGCGCTACTTTGGGTCAGTACCGGGAATCGTGGCCTAGATCTGGCCGAGACCGATTTCTTGAATTAATTAAGAGGTGTTAATGTCAGGGACCTTATAGTTAACGCTCATCGTCAAGATTTATAGCTTTAGGCTTGTTCCCCTTGCCTTTCGGTTTTAGATCTCTTCGCTTTGAATGAGGCGTTTTTCGATTTTCCTCGAACTGGACGACTTCCATGAGGCAAAGCCCATATTTTTTTTTTCTACAAATGGCGCTCAAAACTAAGCTAGCTAAGAAAGCCTTTAAGGTATTAGGCTCGTATTCTTCGTTGTCTTTTTTTTTTGCGAACCGTTATAAGGAACTCGCTGAGAAACTTGTTCAGCTCTTGAGGAGTCAACTAGTCCATTTGTCTCATCTCGCCTTTCAAAACAAGAAAGTAGTAAAACAGAGCAAGATCATGTCTGATCTTTTTCTTTGGGTTTTCATTCTCCTATTCGTCTATGAACTCTTCTACCGATGAATCTAGGCTCTGAAAACGGTTAGTCTGATTTGATGCCATATTTCTAAAGAAAAATGCGCTTAAGCTCTTAGAAATGTCCTATTTGTCAGCCAAGAGGAGCGGCAAACGAGTTTAATGGCTTTGTTTACTAGTGAAAGTAGTGAAATCGCCGATGCTTTTTGGCGCTTAAATCTCGGAATTTTTATAATAATTAACAATTATTCGCCGAAGGCGAAGTGAATATTGGTGAATATTCCCCGAGACGAAGTCGAGGGGAATATTCACCAATATTCACGAGCCTGAGGCGAATAATTGTTTTAGTATAATTACTCAGGTGATTATAGAAATACCTATTAAACAAAGGAATGTTAAATTTTACCACAATTTACCATTGTTGATAAGAGTTCATAGCATGGCACGCTGCTCGCATCAACGTGTCACGCAATGCCTTTTTGAACTCGCTCTCTGAAGAAAAAAAACATTTTCTTAGGCGTTCACACCGGGTAAAAACAAATCAAAATGTGGTTTATCGTGGTCTTTACTCTATCTGCAATGGCTTCGCTTCATTATTATTTTCCAAAACAATGCTTTCTTATTGCTTCGGCATGTTGAGCGAGTTTGCAAAAGTTTTTGACAGGAAAATCTGACGCGTACAAGTAGCTCATTTGCATAATACAGCGCGTGCACTTTCAAGTCCGAGTCGGTGTTTTCAATTGTCAACAAATCTTAACAAAGATTTCTTTAGTTATCTTTAATGTTGTGGTAAAAAACAAATCGAATTTGGTTTAACGTGGACTGTATTTTTATCGGCAACGATACAGGTCATCACAGCAGTCAAGATTTGTTGTGAAACCATTGATTTATTCATGCATGTCGACATAAGCAAAAATTTCACGGGAATTTAAATGGTTTCTTAGTTACGTTTAGCACAATTTTCACATTTTACCTTTGAAGAGTGTCATTCCGAACTTTGTGGCGCGTTTTGTATTCCTCGGAATGGCATTTTCTTTCATTAAATTAATTTCCTCTTCAGGCACATTGACAAAGCGCGAGGCAGCTATTGTGAAAATTTGTCCTCCCGCTATAATCACCTCTGCGGAGGTGATTATAGCGGAATATGACGCCGTTCTCGGCCAATGAGAGCGCGAGGATTTCTATAATCACCTGAGTAATTATACTAATATTTAGTATCACCCAACTAGTGGACTAATGCAAATCCTGCATTTTGATTGGCTACGCTACTAGGTGACCACGGGTCAATAGCCTCATGGGCTATTGACCAGTAGCCCTTTCGGGCTACGGGTCTAATTGTTAATTAATTACATACTTTCGAAATAGCTCGAAATTAACGCATCTGTCTTAATGTGTTATGTTTCTTTTGTAGTTACCTATCCTATAACCAATTACAGACCTTACCTGCTGGGCTTTTTGATCATTGTACTCGGCTGGACTCGCTGTAAGTAGAACATTAAAATGATATATATGCTGAACGTGATCTATATATACGTGATCATTAACGTGATATATATCCTAGAAAATATAAAATTTCAGAACTTTAATTAAAGAAATGGTATGACGATAGTTCTACTAATAAGATACTGTTTATTGGAGCTTTCGAACACAATGAAGTAAACCTTGAAAGATGTGCCCGCCGTCGGCCATCAAAATAATCAATAGAATTTTTTTGGTGATTCGCGTCTATTTGGCACGAGTTAACTATAAGCCAAGAAAGATATCGTGGTTAAGTCCCTTAGTAAAATGATTTCTTCCCACAGTTGGAGTCTTCTTAAGTGGCATTGTTACAGAAAACCGAGCAGGACCAAAAGATTGAGGTCTGCAGTTGACGTTCATCTTTTCATGGGCACAGTTTAAAATATATCCGAAAATATCAACATTGGTTATTTAAAAACACAGGCTGACCATTATATTTTCATGTTTCATAATTGTATAAGCATTTGCAAATTCGCGATGTCATTTATGTAAATTGTTTTTTCCTTAAATTATTAATTATCTTTGTCTCTCTTTTAAAAGCGAAGTCTTTCCGTCGGCAAATTAATGTATAAACAAAAAACATTATATATATAAATTATATCAGTTGTTAACAGAGACTGAATATTTGAAGTTATATTGTTTCTTGCGTTTGATGTAGCAGCTCTAGTTTGGTCTTACATGAATGGCTTGATACCCTTTGAGAGTACCATAGAACAAACAACATAAACAATGCCCTAGTCCTAAAACAATAACAGCTGCTACAATGATAAAACAAAAGCAACTCACGACAGCCGCTACACTAATGTTTCTTCCTGAATATTTTTCTCAAAGTATTAATTATCTCCGTCTCTCTTTTAAAAGCAAAGTCTTCCGGCGGCAAATTAATGTATAAACAAAAAACAAAATAGAAATATATATCAGTTGTTAACAGACTGAATATTTGTAGTTGCATTTTTGCTTGCCTATGTTCCAGCTCTCGTTAGGTCTTACATAAAAGGCTTGCTACCCTTTGAGAGTACAATAGAACAAACAGCAGAAACAATGCCCCCTAGTCCTAAAACAATAACAGCTGCTACAATGATAAAACAAAAGCAGCTTACGACAGCCGCTACACTACTGTTTCTTGTTGTTACCCGTGAATGGCTTTCAACATTTGAAATGTGTCGGCCATGCAAAAATCTCAGTATGTGTGAAATAAAAACATCACACCATATGAAGTGCGTTTTTTAAGGTTAAAACCACTAGGGGCAGCCGAGTGGTCGATGAAACACGTGCTGCAATTTTTTTTAAACGGCTTGAAAGACATTGCGGCAGTACAGACAGTTATGCTTTTGTGAACGTTGAAAATTAGCGTACGAGAAAAACATTAGGGATTAAATTGGTATACAATAAAATCAAATCTCACACGTGTTGTGAACTCCTCTGCTTCTAAACGAAGAAGACATTGCGTCCTGTTCTAAAGTTTTTCAATTCGGAAGAATGAAAATGCCGAGGAAAAGAGGATTTTAATGTGCTACCCCAAAGTCAATACGTGCAGTGACTTTAATTGTTTACTCGTTTTTTTTCTTTTTTTTTTTTTGGGGGGGGGGGATGGCAAATAGCATAGGAAAGACAAAAATCTAGCAATCAAGCCCTACACTATCCCAACTAACAAGTCTTAGTGCAACGCTTTCACACTAATATAGCCAATATGACGGCTAAGTCACTCTAATTTGTTCGCGTATTACATTTGTCGAAGAAACTGTGCAAAGAGAATGGTCAAAGGTATCTTGCACGATAAATGCACAGCGCTGTGTCTGCGATAAGTTAAAAGAACGTTGAGTATGTCAGCTGATAAAACACCCAATACTAATAAGAAAAAGGTCTCTCGATCGATACAAAGTCACTGCACGTCATGTATTATTTTACATTTGATGGGTGAATTGTTTTAAGGATTATAATGACTTTTTGAACGATTCATTCCCTGTTAATATTCATTAGTTCTCATGCATAGAATATAAGCCTGTCTGGGTTATTCCACTAATGTCCAGAAATGCAGGCAGTGGCAAAAAATGGCAGATTTGACGAAATTTTGTCAGTTAACCTGACGATTTTTATGCAAATTACATTGGCGGAGATGGGCCTGACTTGTTGGCGAATTTGGCGAATTTTTATGAAAATTACGTGCTGGCGAATTTGAGGACCACCAGAGATGGGTCTAACGTGTTGGCGAATTTGGCTAATTTGGCGATTTTTATGCAAATTACATGATCGGAAGTAGGTCTAACGTGTTGGCGGATTTGGCGATTTTGGCGATTTTTGTGCAAATGACATGGACAGAGATGGGCCTGACGTGTTGACTTTTATGCTGACAGCCAAATATAATCACTTAACTCGAGGGCAACGGAAAACAACATATATTCCCTTTGTTTTTTAAGCGCGTTGCTTAAGCAAACAACATCGATTTCCTTCGTTCTTTAAGCGTGTTGCCTAAACGAAATACCACGTTATTAAGCGTGTCGACTGTGTGTAAATTACAGCCAAATAGAATCGTTTAACTCGAGGGCAAAACAACACAAATATTTCCGTCGTTCTGTAAGCGTGTTGCCTAAGCGAAATACCTCGTTATTAAGCGTGTTGCTTGTGTGTTAAAGTAACTGACAGCCAAATATAATCGCTTAACTCGAGGGCAACGGAAAACAATATCTATTTCCTTCGTTCTTTAAGCGTGTTGCCTAAGCGAAGTACCTCATTATCAAGCGTGTTGCTTGTGTGTAACTGACTGTTAAATATATTCGCTTAACACGGGGGCAACGGAAAACAACATACATTTCCTTCGTTTTTAAGCCTGTTGTCCAACCATTACCTCATTCTTAAGAGTGTTGGTTGTGTTTAACAAACTGCCGAATATAATCGCTTCACACTATGTCAACGGAAACAAACATATCTTTCCTTCGTTCTTTAAGCGTGTTACCTAAGCGAATACCTCATTATTAAGTGTGTTGCTTGCGTATAACTTACAGGGAAATTTAATCGCTTAACTCGAGCGCAACGGTAACAGCAAATCTCTCATACTTTCTGTAAGCGTTTGCCGATGCGAAATACCTCGTTATTAAGTTTGTTGCCCGGGTGTGTAACAAGTGACAGCCAAATATGATCGCTTAACTTCAAGGCAGCGAAAAACAACATTATTTCTTCGATGTGTAAGCCTTTTGCCTAAGGTTTGTTGCTTGTGTGTAACTGACAGGCAAATAAAATCGCTTAACTCGAGGGCAACGGAAAAGAATATTATTTGATTCGTTCTGTAAGAGTATTGGCTAATCAAATAGTGTTTAGCGTGTTGCTTGTGTGTGACAGGCAAGCACAGCGGAAAACATAATTTCATTCGAGCTGTAAGCGTGTTTCCTTAGCGAAATACTTCTTTATTAAGCGTGTTGTTTGAGGGAAACTGACAGCAAAATAAAATCCTTTAATTCGAGGGCAACGAAAAAAACGTTAACAGTCTCCTTATTTGTAAAGCTTCACGGTTTCCAAAGTGCCTTAATTCGAGGGCAAGGGAAAAAAAATTATAATTATTTTTCGCGTCGCCTAAGAAAAATAACTCGTTATTAAGGGTGTTTTGCATGTGTAACTGACAGCCTAGATTATTTGTCATCATAAGTTATGAAACTGAAATATAGATAACAACATTTATTTACAAGAGTGCTTAAAACTCTTCAGACGCTAACACGTTTATCGATAATTTATTATGAATTACAATTATGCTTTCATTTTTAACCCACAACTTTTGTTTTGTGGATTTCTTATATCTGTGTTTATAAAAAATAAGAAAGCTGAAATATAGATAACAAAATTTATTTACAACAGTGTTTAAAACTCCTGAAACATTATCAAGTTTGTTAATAATTAATGATGAATTACAATTTTGCTCTCATTTTTAACTGACAACTTTTGTGTTGTAGACTTCTTATATCTGTGTTCATAAAAAGTAAGATATGTGAAAAAACAATTGGGTTGGCAATAATTTGTTATCATGAAATCCACACTGCTTATCACCTGTTCAGAGTTTTTCTTTCACTCTGTGAATTTACAATATCAAAAGCCACATGACTAATGGCTCTAATATCATTTGTTGTAAAACAACAAATTTAACAATCAACCATTTGCTTCTTAAAATTTGTTTCTTTAAGTACTGTGCTTATTTTGAACTCTCTTATTCCTGAGTTCACATAAATTTACAATATCAAAAGTAAAGCGGTGTTGGTTCATATGTCTTGTAATTTTTCCATACTGCGATAACCAAGAAAATGTTTGTTCGCACACTTCTGTGTCAACCTATTCAAACAAAAAGTTTTTCAATTAGTATTGTCTTTAATATAGTTCTTTTCCAACCCAGATATATAGTAATTCCAAATGGAATGTGATGTAAATGTGAGGATTATAAAAAAACTTTCAATGTCCCAACCTCGAGAACCACTGATGAAATAAGAACCACTGATGAAATAAGTGAGTGTACAACAGTCTGGAGCAATCCCCTAAACGCCAGAGAATGGACAATGATGGAACAACTTCAAGCAATGACTGACGCAATATGTTTTAGTTACATATATATTAATTTGCACCTGGACACAGAATGGTGTAATTGCTAATAATTAACATTTTTTTTATATATATATGTAGCGTTATGTTAAGAATCAATCCAAAATGGATATATATTTGCATATTCAATGCAAAGAAGGGACATTTACCTTGGGACAATTCAAGGATTCGCTACCACTTCAAAATTGCTGTAAAATCTCGCTCTCATTTTTTTCAAACAGAAAAAGTAATGGCTAACGATTTGTTATGTGAAAATTTTAAATATTTAAAGGGTGCTCAACACAACATTAGGACCTATATGAAGACTGTTGAACAATGTCAGTGACGTTACAATACTAAGTTAAAAAAAACATTTAACAGCATTTTCATGCTTTAACAAAGGCATTGAAATGCTACCATAATTAAATTGCAAATGAACAGGTCCCTCCATTGAACCAAAAAAATTCACTTGTTCTAAAGCAGTTGCGGGGTATTCTGAAGTTGCTCCTTTGGAGGCTAAACTTCAGAATACCCCGCAACTTATTAGCATCTCATTGAATAAGAATAGCAACTATTGTTATATTCCTCGTTCTTCAAAGCACACCGACATGTGTAAATGAAGTTGCGGGGTATTCTGAAGTTGCTCCTTTTTGGAATTGTATTTCTTATATTACACCTGTGAAGACAGTACTTAGTAAAGTTTTACTAATTTGTATACAGATTTGTTAACTATTTTGCCGATAGCTTAATGTCCTTTCTGCAAAATTATTAGTCCAAACCAATCTACATTATCCTTCACTTTACCAGTAAATCTCAATAATACACATATTACATACTAACTGGATTATAAATGTACTTTTTATGACACACTATATCACTGTGATTCGCATTATACTCACATTCCCATTATATATGAAAAATTACGGAGTGCTACTAAACGGATTCAATAAAACCATTGGCTAATAAGAATACTAAATACTTACACTGCAATTTTCCATCTGATACTGCACATGATAACACCTGAAATGCGGCAACTAAATTTGTATGCTGCAGATACAGCTTGAAATTCGGTGACTTAAGAGCAGCCTACATCTGCTTCCACTGTAACCGATTTACGCAAACATTAACTTCGATTACTTGTTGAAACAGCTTCGGGAAGTAATGGTTACATCTTTAAAAGAAACTCAAAACCTCAAGCTTTGTCGAAGCTTTGTCGCAAATAATGGAGTCCATCCATACAGGCCAGCGGATTCTCTTGACAGTACCCAAACTTCCATATAATATATCACCATTTGTACCAAGAATAGGCCAGCTGATTCTTTGTATAGTACCCAATCCACTTCATAATAAATCGAACCCATCCGCCATATTGAATTCGAGTTGAATGTCATCATATGCATCTACATAGCTAGTGTTGTTGTTTCCAAAGTGCTTCGTTTCTTGAACTATTGATAAATTCCGTGATTCCCCTTCAATGTCGTCGGACACATATTTCTCTTTTGATGATATTTAGTGCTGGTAACTGTCATCTCAGAAGACAAATATTTTTTTAGCTATGATGCCGAGTTACAGATTAATAAAGCCACCATGGTGCAGTTTCTAGATCGGTGTGTTCCCGATATCTGGTCAAGGTTCTTAGCAGAAGTTTTCATATGCATAAATTAAAGCATAACAAACAGCATAAATTGAAGGGAAATGATGTAACAAAGAATTAACTCTGAGGTGTAAATTTTAGTGCTAATATAACCCATGAATAACCCACTGGGCGTTAGCCCTAGTAAAGGGAATCAGGGAACCACACGAACCCACGACCTCCGGATTAGATCTACCGTTACTCTGCCGACTGAGCTACGAGGTCGGACAGAGAAAGTCGGGGTCGATTTAGATGGTTCCCTTTGCTAGGGCTAACGCCCAGTGGGTTATTCATGGGTTATATTAGCACTAAAATTTACACTTCAGAGTTAATTCTCTGTTACATCATTTGTGTTCATAGTGCTACGCGGCACAACATTCATTAAATTGAAGGGAGACACGATTTGTCCAAAAGGGCAAGCTAACCTAAGGGGACATATGAATGTGAATGAATGTTGAATGAGTAACGGCAGAGTAACGGTAGATCTAATCCGGAGGTCGTGGGTTCAATCCCACCGAGGTCAAAATATTTTTTCTTTACCTTGTGTGGTTCCCTGATTCCCTTTACTAGGACTAAAGCTCATTGGGTTATTCATGGCTTAAATTAGCACTAAAATTTACACTTCTTTTTAACTTAAGGGGACCCGGGCGTATGCTCGCCCGGAAATTTTTCATATTGTACATTGCCAAACATGCGAATCCATGCATTTTGGTAAGCAGCGTTACGGTAAATGAGTTGTTTATGACCATAAAATTAAATGTAACAAGTCTTGCTATTTCGCCTTTTTAAATACCATTTTTTTAAAACGTCTCAGTCTTTAAGTCTTAATGTATCGCTATATGTGTACAAATTTTAATGGCCGAAACATGTGGCTACATTTGATCTTAAAGCGAGTAGAATTCCGCCGTTCTACTGAAGACCCTATGACTGATATCAGTTGACATTTCAACAGCCAGCCATTCGTAACTGCAAAGTTTATTGTTAGCTTGATTACCAAATAGCCTTCGACAGTGTCTTTAAGGGCATATGCCATTTAATCATCCCTATTTTTGGGCTCTCAGTTATTGCTGATCTCCGTTTCTATCATCATAAAAATCCAATGATACTCCAGCAGTGTTTTCCTAACTTAGCAACATTTAACAATTATTCGCCGAAGGGGAAGTGAATATTGTCGAATAATCCCCGAGACGAAGTCGACAATATTCACTGAGTCGACAATATTCACTGAGCCTGAGGGGAATAATTGTTTTAGTATAATTTCAGAACTCTGAACAACACAGAATAACGGAATAAAATATGAAAACAAAGACGCAATTTTTCGTTTGCATACATGCATGTAACCGTAGAGTTTTAATAATAAGCTTACATGTACATCGATTGTGACTCGGTTTAATCATCGAGTTCAGCAGTAAAACAGACAAGCGAAACATTACGAAAAAATTAATCCGGTACCTTTATTTTATCTCTGTTGACTTCATTCATAGTTGTCATCGTCATCTCAAAAAGAGTAGCTTTATCTTGGAGAAAAACAGATTTCGGTCAATCGATCTACCTGCTGGCGATCAACTAACCACTGCGTTTACGATTCTTAACTGCCTTGAATACGAGTTCTTGAAAGGTTTTTTTGTCCAAGGGCGACAACAGTCATTTTGAAAATTCTCCATCCTTTCAAATACCCTTGACTCCTACAGTGATGTCTTCCAAATAAGTGAAAAATTCATTCACAACTGTCCGCCATGGTTACTCCCCGAGATGGCAAAGTAGGCGAGCTCAGTAGCCAGGCCTCGAAAATGTTATATTCACCGCGTAGCGCGGTGAATATATAACAATTATTCCATGAGCCCGCGTTGGATATAAAGTGATAAAATAACCAACGAGCGCATAGCGCGAGTTGGTTATAATCACTTCATATCCAACAAGGGCGAATGGGATAATTGTTTTAGTAAATTCTCAAACCGGGTTTTGCCGCCGATTTTTATTTCCACAATTTTACAAAATGAAAGATTTTAAACTTGGCGCACTATTTTCCATATGACGTAAAACTCCGACTATTGGCGCATAGTCGGAGTTTTTTAGCCAATCAAAAAGCTAGAAATGCAATAGTCGGAGCTCATAATTTACTAAAACGTCATATAAGGAATCGCTCAACCAATCAGATTGCTGGAAACTCTTTGTTCAGCTCTGAATACTAAAAATAAATATCACAATTCAAGAGAAACAGATTGACAGCTTTTGTATTGTTGCCACTTCTACACTCTTGGCGCCAGTACCTTTCTATGAAAAAGCAAGTATTCCAGTTTGAAGAGAGGGTCTTGCTCGGAACACACATGGTACCCACTTTGCCGTAACTCTTTCCATTAGATTGTTGGGAGTGGATGATCCTTGTTTAAGACAACATATGAGAATTAGAGTTTTAAGACAAATGGATCCAGCGGCATAAGTGTTGCCACGGCGACGGAACGACAGATGCCAAAAGCGAAATTGCCTATATTCAGGCTAGTTTACCTCCGGTTAGCTTTACTTGGTGGTTAGGGCAGCTCTCATATTAACATTTGAAAAAAGTCATGTTCTGTAATTAAATTTATTTCATACCTACTGAGATTAACACATGAAAATAAAAACCGCGCGTAAAAATCCGTACGAAGTACACAAATAAACCAATTAAAAAAGCCAACGAGTTTGAAAACACACCGTTCGTCTAATGAGAGACACGAGCGATATTACTTCAGAGTGGAAAGCAACAAGCGCGGCTCTCTGTAAAAAGACCAATTTGGGAAGAAGTGCCAAGGTTTGCTCCGGTGTTTGCTCCCTTTAAAAAATAATAGAGGACTTCATAGGAAGGCAAGCAAACATAAGCACGATGGCAAAGATCGACAGGGACGTAACTCTTCCAAAAAAAAGACATTGAAATGACTCCTGCTTAGCTCAATAATTTGCTAAGCAAGGTCGTATTCACTGTCAGAACCAAAGGTGGACATGACTTTGAGGCTACATCACTACGAGAGATGATTGCCAGTTTCGAACGATATCGATGACAGAAAATAAAATACAAGTCTTGTACAAGAAAGACCTTCCTAAAAAGTCAAGTCCAGAAGCGCTCCTTAACTCTCTTTGGCTAAACAATAGCCTCCATTTCGGACTTCGAGGGATTATTTAGAAAATTTGCAAAAAGTGTTGGGGTTATGAAACTCTGATTAAAACAGCGGATGATCTAGGGTTTTTAGAGTCCAGCGAACGGCAAACAAAAAAGTGAACTGGCGTGAATGGCTGTTCAGGCACTCTGGAAAGAAATTGATTCCCACGCACAGTTGTGAGAAAGACCCAGTTGTATTAGAAAAACCTATTACATAGAAAACACCTGAGAGCATGAAAGGAGCAGAAAGCCCCGTTCCATTTGGCAGTAAACCATATGAAGAACATAAGCAATTCGCGCAAGTCGGGGTTCAGGTAGCAATATCGGCGTAAACAAATTTGGCTGGCTGATGAAGGATACGACTGAGAGGGCTGAGCTAGAAAATCCAAAATTAAGAAAACAAGAGCACAGTGCTCGGAAAAGAAACAATGTTACAAACTCTCAGCTACCAAGGAGTTCCCCCAACCCACATAGCACAACTCTCCGGACACAAAATCTTAGCATCGACAACTAGCTAGAGTTCGCTATCGAAAAACAACAGCAATCAGTAATGCCAAACATGGTGGTAAACATATCTAGTGAAAAAGCTGTCAGCGTACCTAATGCAGCAACGTGCAATCCTTTTAGTTTGGAATTAAGAACCTTGGATCAGCTTCAACAAAGCAGTCGGTTGTGATATTTAGTGAAGCTGTTATCCAGGGTAGACAGTTTTAGTTATTATTATAAATTGTACTCATAATCAGCATTCTGATTGGCCAAGAGCCCCCTGCTTATTTTGACAATTCACGTGATTTTGTGGACTAGCATGATTATAGTACACTCTGCTATCCAATTATATCTGCAGATTGTACATTTGAATGGTTTCGAGTGATGCGGCCACTTGGTGCGTTTGTCCTTGTATTTTTACAAGCACAAATAAAATCTATTTGCATTTCACACAATGGTTTTTGTATATTTTCCATAAAACAATGTATAATAAAACAATAATTGAATCTGGCGTCCGCTGATTACACTTGCCTCCACTTTGATTGTTCCGGGTATAACAAAAACCTCATCCAATTATTGTTTATAATTAAATCCGTAAATAACTCGCAAAAATAACACCACCAGAAAGCCGCTGAGGAAAAGACTCCGCGTCCTGTTTAGCAGCACTGATAAAGATAATTGGAGTAACTATTTTAAACAAACCATTTTCTAAGAACTACCGTATTTTTATTTTTTAAATGAGATTTTCAAATTAGTTATTTTTAAACCGAGGTTGATCTATTATCTCTTCATGTTTCATAATTGTCGGTATTTGCAAATTTGCGATGCCATTTATAGATTGATTTTTTTAAAAGTACTAATTATTTTTGTCTCTGCTCTTTTAAAAGCAAAGTCTTTCCGTCGGCAAATAAGTGTATAAACGAATAAACAAAATTAGAAATATATATTAGTTGTTAACAGAGATTAAATATTTGTAGTTGTATTGTTTCTTGCCGGTGATGTAGCAGCTCTCGTAAGGTCTTACATCAATGGCTTGGTACCCTTTGAGAGCACAACAGAACATGCAACAGAAACAATGCTCATAGCCCTAAAAGAATAACAGCTTACCGGACAGCCGCTGCACTACTATTGTCACTAATGTTCCAACTAGAGGTTTATTGGCTGGCGAAACAAAGGATTCTTTTGTTCTGTGGTTGGCAAAATTTAAATATCAAAAGCACTAAGTATCGCTACTGTTTCTTGCTGTTACCCGTGAATGGCTTTCAACTTTTGAAGTGTGTCCGCCATGAAAACATCTCAGTATGTATGAAATAAAAACATCACGGTATCGAAAGTACTTGAGGCAAATGTTCAAAAGACAAGCAGGCGCGTTTTATAAGGTTAAAAACCACCTGGGGTTTTACACCCGATAAAACACGTGCTGTAAGTTTTTGAAAGACATTCTTGGAAAAGCGTGCGTCAATAGAAAATTATGCTTTTGTTAATGTTGGAAATTAGCATACGAGAAAAACATTACGCGAGGATTGATATGCAATCAAGTTAAATTTCACATGTGTTCTGAACTCTTATGCTTTTATCCAAGGAAGATATGGCGTCCTGTTCCAGAGTTTTTCAATTCGGAAGAGTAAAATGCCGAGGAAGAGAGGAATTTAATGCCGAGTGCTACCCCAAAGTCAATACGTGCAGGGAATTAAATTGTTTTTGGGGGGATGGCACAATGGTATAGGAAAGACAAAAGCCTAGGAACCTTAAACCATAACAACTGGCAAGTCATAAGTACAACGCGTTCGTACTAATATAGAAAATATCACGGCTTAGTCACTGATTTTTTTTTGCGTATAAACTTTCTCGAAGATCTGTGCAAAGAGAATAGTGAAAGCTATCCTCGAGGATTACTGTGCAGCGTTGTGTGTGCGATAAGTTAAAAAAAGAACATTAAATATATAGGAACCATTTGTTAACTCAGTTCGTAATTAATTAATTAATTGAATAATATTCATAAGTCACGTGCAGTGTCTTTAGAGAGTTTAAGCATGACGTTTACGACAGACGGCAAGCGGCAAAGATTACCTCTGATTTTCTGTTCTTTTCTTGTAATCCTTAAAAAAAATCATACAAAAAAAGTGTCTCTTACTATTCAATACAAATACAAATATTTTGATTCTAATGTACAGAGAGCTGACGACAGACGGCAAAAGTTTAATTTTTGCTGTTTGCCATAAACGTCATGCTTAACCTCTCTTTTATCCGATAAAACGCCGCACACTAATGACAGGTGTTGTATCAGCTGATAAAACACCCCATTATAACAAGAAAAATGTTTGTCGATACAAAGTCACTGCACGTGATTTATTATTGACCATTTGATGGGCAAATGGTTTTATAAATTATTAGTGAGTATCTGAACTATTATTATTCACTGTTGCGAAGCATTAAAAACTCACTCGTTCGCTGCGCTAAAGGCCACCGGACACTAGCCGCGAATTTTTGTCGTTGCACTGCAGATTTTTTGTCTAGGTCAAATCGGCTGAAAATTTGTCGGGCCATCAGTTTGCCGCACACTAGCAGATATTTTGTCGAGACTAGCCGAGTTTGGGCTTGGGGCCAAGTCGATCTTCGCCAAGTTGGAAAAGACGCTTGTTCACGTGACTTTCATGACAATTCCTTATTGGTCGAGGTACGCGCGAGCCCCTAAAAATTGTCTTGGTCCACCGCACAGTAGCCGACAAGGCACGACAAGACGTTTTGAGATCTAGCACTGTCAGCTATCGCCCGACAAGCCCCAATTTTGTCGCAGACTTGTCTGAATTCACCGCACAGTAGCCGTCAAGTAAAGATTTTTTGTCGGCCGACAAAAATTGACTAGTGTGCGGTAGCCTTAATGCAATTCGTTAATGATAATAATAATAATCATAATCACAATCACAATCACAATCACAATCACAACCATAATCATAACACCTTTGTGCGCACTTTCCGTGGATTAATTTTTTTTTTTGTGGCGGAGATTTAGCGGATCAACCTGGTAATGTAGTGGTGCAATAGGGATGTTAGGAAACAGTAGTTGAGGGTTCGAGACTAAATGCTCACTTACAAAATTTTGGTTTTTGTTCATTTCGTCGAAATAAAAAAAATTATAGCTACTTACAAAAAAAAAGTGTCGCGAAAATGCCATCGACCGTTTACGCAACGTTCAGCTGCTTTGCCAAAAGAGAACTGAACACTGGTTATAATATTTGAGAGACAAAGTCAAAGGGAATATACTTCTATTTTTACCAAGCCAAAGGCGAATAAAAATTTCAGTATAATTTTCAGAGGTGAATATTAAGGACTACAAAAAACGGGTAAAAGCTTGAAAAGTATGCAGCTGCAGTTTTAATAATAAGCTTACAGTAAATGTGCATGGATTATACATCAATTTACTCTTGCGGGCGCGTAGCGTGGTCATTTTGTTTCAAGTACGCACAAGTACATATGAACTATAAACGTAAGTAAACTGAGCAAAAAATACTGCATTCTTTATTTCTTGTTCGAAATAGTTGTGTGAACACAAGCAAAGAACAAAGCGCCTTGCCCTTATCTTGAGCAAACGTGTCCCAAATAAGATCTCCTATTTTCATGTTGTATGACGCTTAAAAAATCTCTGATGAATCTTTTTTCAACTATATATACCATAAAGCAAACCGGAAAGATCGATGTGTTCGAATCTACTTTATAGTCAGAGCTATCGTGGCTAGAATTGTCAACAACGTTTTTGAAACGTCGCTCCTTTGCAACCTCGCCTTTTTGAATTGTTACACGCTGGCCAAACACTGCATTGTTTGGTGCAAAAAGTAGAATGCAAAACTAAGCTAGAACATGGTATATCTTTTATTTTAGTTTTTAGAATTTAATAAAAGTGGTGTTTTCATCACGAAATCTTGGTTGCGTAGAATTAAAATATTAACAATAGAAACAATTGCTAAAAATTTCAAACTTTTCTGGTCACTTCAAGTGCGCACGTGCTTATATGCGTATAGGACGCTACGAGCCTGTCTTGGTATGCGTCGGTAAAACAAAGAAGCGAAACACTGCCAAAAATCAATTTATCTGGTAGCTTTTTTTTACCGTTTCATGAAAGTGATTTACTGTGGCCAATATCCTGTCTAAATGAATAAGTTTAGTTTGAAGAAGAATAACTTTTAGTCAGTAGATCTGACCTGGTAACGATCAACGTAATCATTTACAGAATTTACGTTTGATCTTGAAAGGATTTTCGGTCCAAGGGCGTAACAGTAATTTTGCAAACTATCCAACCTTTGAAATATCCTGGACTCAAGGCGATGCCTTCCAAATAAGTGATTATACTAAATCACAATATTAAGGATTGTTCGCTCTTACGACTCTATAGCTAAGACCAGTCAACATTTTCAAAGAACTGAACGTAATGCAAATTTGTAATGAATCCTTTTATTAAGGTGGTTCCTTAGAAATAAAAGTCAACGATGAATTTTTTTGAAACTTTCCCTGAATGTTCTCTATCAAGTATTGTTTCACCATTCCCGTTTAAGATATGTGATGGGCACATCTTACCCTATTTATGCCTGTACTTGTGCTAATCACACACGATATTCATTGGTCCACCTTACATTTTGTGGAACAAATTTGTGGAAACATCACACTATTTATAACGACGTGGACGTAAAGCGTTCATAAACTTGCTATTTTCGCGGTCATAATTTGCATCACAGAGAAACAGTTTTGTACACCTTTTACCTATATCTTTTTTCCTTTACATTTTTTTTTACTTTTTTCAATAAAGAGGATAATGTGTACACGATTATTATGCAATTTAAAAAAACAGGCTACCATGCCCCCCTCCCCCCCAAAAAAAGAGCGATCATTTCGCTATCAAGGTTAGCTTTAGGGGAAATTCTTTCGCTGTCTACGTGTACGCGCTAATTTGCGCGCTAATGAATTATATCTTGGACGATGGATTATCATGGGTTTCTAAACGATTATTATTCTTTCGTTGCGACTCACTAAAAACTCACTCGTTCGCTGCGCTCATTTGATTTATGGCAAATCGAGAATAAAAGAAAACCTTCGATCGCACTTTCGTAAGTAAAAAAATGACAAATTCTATTTTTGGGGAATTTTTGGCCGATCAACCTGGTATCACTCGTATTACTCGTATGATTACAGACCGAATTGGACCCCACCCAGTCCTGTGAGCATTACTTATGATTTCCCGTTTTGGGTTGGGAAGCTTTTAATTACTTCTGTCTATTTATCTGCATGTTTATCTTTGGTAGGAGTTCTGGTCCCTTTCAAATGAACGGCTTTTGTCTCTTTTTGGCTCGATTTACGTTGTTAAATTATTTTCTTGTTTAATCCATTTTTATTTCTGCAAAAAAGTGGATGTGGGGAGAGGCTAAAACACCTCCCACTGCACCCTCTGCCCAGTCTTTGTGGAGTGTAACGATTCCAAAAGTGTTAATAATGAGCTATCATAGCAGTTAAAGTAGCCACACACATTTCTAACGAAGTGGGCAGAAAAACAAATAGTTAATTTAAACATCAAATGTAGTTAAGAAAAAAAATGGAGAAAAGTTTTAATAAATTCCTCCAGGAGCCATTACCCGGTACCTTTATCTTCCATACAAACCCTGATGAAAAGGTATTTATAAGTATAGTTTTCGCGGAAAATTTGTCACGCCCTAATGCGTAATAACCAAGCAACCAATCAGAGCGCAGCTCAGTCATGCTCATACTTTTTTGTGTTATAAGGAACCTTTGACAACAATGGCGGGGAGCGTGCGGGGAAATTTATCAGAGTCATAAACAATGTATTTTCGCGGGAAAGCATGCTCTAAAAATAATCTTTTCTGGAAAAGGTTGATTCAAGGGTACAGCAGATATGGAGGCTCCGGGTAATGGGCTCTTGATTCTTCACAAAATTTCACAAAAATATTTTTTGCCCAATCAGAGCTAGTCCAGCCTTTTTCGTTTTACTTTCGTGACTTCTTGTTCGAAGTTGCTCACCGACAAACTCTTAGATCGTCTGTTCTCCATTTATTTACTTGTCCGCCCCGTGCAGGACAGTTTACCTCGATCAATTCTTCTCACCGTTTGTTCGTCATCTTGGCTTGATGTGAGTGGAGAAACCTGGTGTTTTCGTTTCAAGAGCCGTTCTGTGGCTCCTACACTCCCACGGCTGTAGTTTTTCTAAGGCTTTTCTACCCTATATTTACACGTTCTGCAAACAGCACGAGGGAAACCATCCTTATTATTTTTCTTTAAAAGCATTAGCGAATATTCCTGCAAATTCACCGGTTATGCTTCTTTTTTTCTTTTTATCGAGAAAAACAAAGCCACAAAGACAACAACCAAGTCCGATAAAGCTGGAGCGAACTGGTATTTCTGCTGACACAAGAGAGACTACACGAACGGAAATGGCCTAGATGCATGCACTCGACACGGAAATTATCCTACTCTGGAGTTCACGAATTTTCTACTTTCGATTAGTCCACAGTCTGATATTCTCAGTTGATGCTTTCTTAGGTTGGTTTAGAAACAAGCTAGATTTGGAGATATTTTTTCCGGTTTCATGGTTCTCCTTTCAGTGGCACTTTTTGATCGAGGGAAACTCCCCTGCACGAAGCGGACAAATAAATAAATGGCGAACAGGTGATCAAACAGTTTGTCGGTAATCACCTTCGAATAAGAAGTCAGGAAAGTAACACGAAAAGGGCTGGACCCTGATTGGGCACAGAAATATTTCTGTGCCCAATCACAGACAAGGAATTTAATTGGTTTCAGAACTGGTCGGTTGAGAGAACAATCGCAGGGGCTCCTCTTTCGTTCTTGTAAACTTGGCCGCTTCCACTTCCTCATGACCCGACTATCTGCCCTTGGGTCTTCGAGGATGAGGTAAGGGGTGCTTTCCCTCACCTTTGAATCTCTGTTACATTATTTAATAACCCAAGTTATTCTCGCATTTTGATTGGTTCTCGGCTATGATCTATAAGAGGACAGCTGCACGATTAACGTCATCATTACAAAATGTTAAGGTACAAGAAGAATTGCCGAGGCATTGAACAGGTTCGACAAGCAGAAAAAAGAAAGATAAAGCCGTTTCTTTTAGTCACAAAATGATCCAGAAAAAAATTCTCCAGCAGTCTCAATCAAAGTCGAGCGAGCTTAAACCACGCAAATGGCTTTCTTTCGTCTTCGCCGAATTAGGCAAGGGCCCTCTTTCGCGTTATGTTGAAGTATTTTCAAATAAACAAAAGCTTCATGTGTAGTAATTTGTGTCGTTATTATATTAACCAAGTAGATTCCATGTTACCGTGCGTCTGTTCAGTAATAGATCACAGAAGACGTCAAAATGTGGCAAGAACATCAGTGACACACGGCTATCGCCTCGTGTGCCACTTTTTTTTTTGTTCTTACCACATTTTGACGTCATCAGTGATCTATTTCTGAACAGCACAACTCTTCGGACACAAAAATTTTAAGAGCACGGAGAACTGGAGTTCCCTTGCGACCAAACAACAACAATCTATATCAAACATTCAGGCCAAAATATCCAATGAAAAAGCTGTCAGCCCGCCAAATGCAGTAGGGAGCAATCCTCTACCTTTGGATATAAGAGCCCTGGCTTAAATTCAACTTTAACGTAAGTTGGTTGCAAAAATAACCCCATCCGAAAGCCGGCTGTGGATAAGTCCCATTGCCTTGGTTAACAGTATTGATAAAGATTAATGGAGAAACTATTTTATACAAAATATATCTTACATCAACTACCGTTTCTTAAAAAAATGAGATTTTTACATTGGTTATTTTTAAACTGAGGTTGACCCATTATCTTTGATGGTTTATTGTTGGTGAGGCATTTGCAAATTCCCGATGTCATTTATAAATTGAATAGTATTAACTATCTTTGCCTCTGTTTTAAAAGTAGTCTTTCCTTCGGCCAAGTAGTGTATAAGCAAATAACAAAATATGAAATATAAAGTTGTTAACAGAGACTGATTATTGCTCCAAGTTGTGGATTTGGCGCTGTTTCTTGCAGTTCAGTACCCGTAAATTGCTTCTAACCTTTAAACCATGTCGGTCATAAGAAAATCTCAGTACGAATAAAAAAGAAACATCTCAATACGGAAAGTTCTTAATGCAATGTTTAAAAAGGAGGAGGAATGTTTTCTCGGGTTAAAACACGTGCTGCAAGCTTTCTTGACGGCTTCAAAAACATTCCTGGAAAAGTGTGCTTCAATAGACAATTGAGCTTTTGAGGAGGCTGAAAATAAGCATACAAGAAAAACATTAGGTACTTAATTTGCTATGCAAGAAAATCTAATCCCGCACATGGTTTGACTTTTTCTGCTACTGGCCAAAAAAGACATGTTGTCTTGTTCCAGAGCTTTTCGGAACCCTTAAAATGCCGAGAAAGAAAGGTGCAGTGACAAAGGGCTCATTAAAAATTTGGTTGAATGGCAGAATGCCAGGGAAGTGAAAAATCTGGCAATTGAGCCTTGCACCCTCACAACTAAAAAGTCTTAAATCCAACTCTTGGACACTGATATAGCCAATATGACGGCTAAGTCACTGACTTTTTGGCTTCTTAAATTTGTCGAAAAACTGCGCAAAAAGAATGGTGAAAGGTGTCCTCCCCGATTGCTGTACAACAATGTGTGTGTTAAGTTGAAAGAACATTATGTTTTCAGCATTTGTTGTCTCAGCTGTTGTGTTGGTACACATTGACATTTATAAGTCACGTGCAATGTCTTTCTGTATCTGATAAAATATCGAATACTATAATGACAAGCGTTTTAGCAGCTTATAAGACACCCAAGACTGATAAGGAAAAAGGTTAATCGATACAAAGCCACTGCTCGTGATGTTTTGTCGACCAATTGATATGTCCATGGGCTTATGAATTATGAATGAGTTTTTGAACGATTATTATTCACTCCTTGGGATGCATTAAAAACACATTTGTTTACTACGCTCACTTGATGCATTGCAACTCTTCAACAAAGAAAACCTTCCTGTGCACTTTCCATGGGAAAATCTCCATTTTTGCAGAGTTTTGGTTGATAAATCTAGTAGTGTTGTGGTGCAATAGGAATGTTAGGAAACACTAGTTCCGCGCCCGATACTGGATGTTCAGTCACAAAAGTTTCTTTTTTCTTTCAAAATTACGTTGCTAAAAATGTGTTGCGAAAATGCCAAAGACCGTTCTCGCAACGGTCAGCTGCTGCGCAGAAGGAAAAGTGAACATTTAATTAGGTGAATATTTGCGAGACAAAGGTAAAAAGAGTACCGAAGTGTGACGTCACGTTACCATGGAAGCGAATTGACAGGTTCTAAACAATGAGCAACTCGAACCAACATGGCGGCCATTACGATAAGTGCCTTAACTTCTTTCTTCTCTGATGAGCCGAAATCAATAAATCGGGGAGAAAATCATTATAAACCCGGCCACGTTGAATCCTTTCACTATTCTGATGGAATAATCCGGGGATCGGTACATGTTAGCATGAAGGACAAGTCTTACAAAGTTACGGTATGTGATCAACACGTAACACTCGTAAATTCAACGTCTGTGGTTGACCAACATTGAAATATATTGTAAATTCATAGTTATGTCTATCTCTAATTAATACAGTTTTCTCTCCGTGGAAGTGAAATAAAGTCAACTGAGTGTGAATTCCCCCGTGGAAACTACAAACGCAGCTGTAGTGTCGTTACCAATATGGGCATACGCTAGGGCCCGGATGTTAATGCACGAGGGGAGCTAAGTAATCGATTCTGTACAGTAGTCAGAGCATGAATTAAAACGAGCATTCGAGTAAATCATTTGCCTGCATTCAAAGCCACTTGAACAACATTACATTGGCGACGAGAATTCAGGGCCACAACACCGTATGATTCTAGACGATACTCATACCAAAGACGCGTGAGACATGGCCACAGCGCTACCCGCATTTCCCGAGTTTGATGTCTCTGAAACGAGCACACAAGCTACACGATGGAAGAAATGGCTCTCGAGATTCCGAAACCTACTGGTCGCAATAAACGTGACGAATAAACCAAGACGACGAGCTCTTCTACTCCACTATGCCGGCGCAGCGACAAACGAGATCTTTGACACGCTCCCCAACACGACAGTGGGAGAAGGCGATGATCCGCTTGAAAAAGCCGTGCAAGCCTTGACGAATTATTTCACTCCCAATTTATGTTTTTCGTCAAGCCAAGCAAGAAGGAAATGAAACCATTTCAACATTTCACACCAGGCTGAGACAGATGGCCGTTACTTGTGAATTTGATGATGTAGATCGTGAAATCAAAACCCAAATAGTTCAAAGCTGCAGTTCTCACAAGCTGGGTACGAAAGCACTCGAGAATACGTCGTACACCCTGACACAACTGCTGGATGCTGGAAAGGCCATGGAACTTTCGAAAACACAAGCCGCTAACATTGAGGAGAATCAATCGGTCAACACTTTGTCTTCACGTCGTGGGAATCGAAGACGAAGAGATCGGAAATCAAACAAAGATTGCAGACGCCAAACCGAGAAGAAATCACGTGACCGGGAAACCACGCAACGGTGGTCATGAAGACCGGAAATCAAGCCCAAAATGCCGCAATTGTGGTGGTGATTACCCACAACGCGGAGGAAAGACATCCTGCCTTGCCTATCAAGCCACCTGCCGAAGCTGTGGAAAATTGAACCACTTTGAGACTGTATGCCAATCCAAAGGCAAATGTGAATCAAGTAACACACGCCGTTCCACAGTACACAAAGTCATTGAAGAAGAATCGAGCGACGAAGAGGAAGTATACACCTTGTCTCTAAGCACAAAGGCATTGAAAGATGAACCCTTCTTTAAGTGCGTGGCACACCTGTGACAATGATGGCAGACTCTGGAGCAAGT
>JAEMPF020024164.1:0-2500 GCA_022496165.2 Catalaphyllia jardinei
GGAAAGAAGTAGAAGGAAAGAAAGAAGAGAAGCGAAATGTATTTACTTCTCAGTTTAAATTTTATTGTTGGTCATTGACTTTCGTAGATTTGGTGGCTCCTAAAGGAGCCGTTTTGTGAGTGGTGAAACGCAACTTAAGACTCTCATTAGAGATAAGACATTTTTTAATTTTGTTTTGTCGTAGATTGATTGGAATCTTTTTTTTTTGTTGGTCATTGACTTTTATAAACTTGGTGGCTCCTAAAGGAGCTGGTTTTTTTTGGTGTAGGTAGGAACAGCATTACTCCGCGTAGAACTGCTCTTCGAACTTCAGAGGCAACAGCTTCCCCTCGCGCCGCAGGTTAGCCAAGACCAATTTGGGTCTGTAGCTCTTTTTGTCCCCCTTCAAGTTCACCTGACTGATACAAATATGTTGCTTTGATAAGAGGGGGGAGCTTCTTTCTTTCAAGCCCCCAGGTCTTGAATACTTTGTAGAGGGTTTGGAGGTGACAGTCTTCTCTTTGAACACTGCTGCTGTTTTTTTCACTTTTAAGACCAGTCACCTTTTTAAGCATGGCAACAATGCTGGGAAACCTTTTGACCCGTGCAGGACACTGCTGGCCCACAGGCAGGAGCATTTCCACCACATACTGATGACCGATCAACCGCTCAGCAAGCATGCGATTAAAATGTTCAACAATAGCTCGATCTCTGTGAATTTCAGTGCACCCACAGCGAAAGTCTTCGCAATTTCAGCAGTCTTTTGGGGTCAGATTCTCAGCTTTTTTATAACCACTGGCAATGTCAACAACACTCAGTGTGTATTTATAGACTTTGCGCCTGCTGGGCAACTTTTTGGGTGGCAGAAAAAGACGATGGATGCACCGAGTCAAGTGATGATACATGGAATTTTGGGCGGGGAATGTGCAGGAAGGTAGATCTGCCAGAGAGCTTGTTTGATGAGCCACTGCTTCACCCATTTCTTCAGAAACTTTTGCGGCTTCTGCTTACTTTTTGATGGCAGAGAGGCCATTCCAGTATCCCTGGGAGCTGTAGTAGACTTTAGAGCAGATATTTTACACCTGCAAGTTTCAAGGAAACAAAAAGTGGAATAGCAACTCACCCTGTTTCTGCAGCTCACTTGGTTGATAGAAGTCAGAGAATTGGGTTCTTTGGGTGGAGTGATTTGTTGGTGTGGGTGTCTGGTTGTAGAGTTTGAAAGTTTAATCAGTGTTCATGAAATTATTCAGTATTCATGAAATTATTCACCAGTTCTTTAATTTTCCTGTTGGTTTCAATCTAATCAAGAGGCTTGATGCAGCGACAAGTATATTTGCCTGATAAGCTTCGAGGGCTTTGTTATGCTGTGTTTTCTCCTCTAAGGCAGCCTTTCCACTATCACCGAACAAATGTTTAGCAAAGCAGTTGCCACCAGTGAAAGCAGCAGTGTTAGGAATCGCTCCCACAATCATCATTGCAATGTTGGCCGTTTTTTTCTCCTCAACGAATAGATAATGTATCAATAATTTTGTTTTTTAATTTAACAGGAGAATCTTCTGGTCTTCGAGATAATTTTTCAGTGCAACGCTATGACATTGCTGCTGGGGTCGGCAGTGAATTAACCACCTTTCTCGCAATCCAGTCGATGGCGGCGGCCAAGCTCGCCAGAGTGGCAGCATCTGTGATCATTTTCATGAGCTTACTGTCAAACATAATATAAAAAAGGGATTTTATTTGCAAATGAAATTTACTGCAGTGGATCTTCTTCTTGCCAAGTGAGCAGCACAGAAATGAGATGGCAGACTGTTGTGAAAACTTTTTATGGTGAAGTTAGTCCAAAACAGGCCTATCCCAGAAATGGAAGAAGTGCTGATAAAAACTTGTTGGACGTCAACTTTTGGGTTAATTGTTGTATATATATTTTCTGAAACCTTCAACTGATGTAAAATGGGGGATTTTCAGCAATTATTCAGCAGTTACTGAGGATTTGTTGATAGCGTGGTGCTCTCGGTAAAGTTATTGCTTTATTCCGAAATGTCAAAGTCTTAAGTAACAATATGCTAATTCACTGCACATTGCAAGTGCATGTGCAACAAGCTACGTATGCTAATTTGTAAACGTGCAACACCTTTCCTTTCATAAAAAAAAGAAAAGAAGAAAAGAAAGTGAACATAAATAAATAAATAAATAAAATCACGAAGCGCACGATACAGAGTAACAGTTTGTGCTATAGCGTAATCCATGAAATAAATCAAAGTCCTTCATATCTCGATGCCTCATGGCTATGTGTTAAATTAATGTTCATTACATAATCTTTGAATCTGGAGGGTAACTTCCGGTTCCTAGACGATCTCCGCAGCACGATTTCCGGTGATGCATGATGTTCAGGGTTAGGGTACTCGGGGTGCTCCACCTGTTCTGCTTCAGCGCTGTTTAAATTTGAATGCTCGTCCAGCCGCTCAGATGTGTCCGATGCTACATCAGTATCGATTGATACCGGTTCACTGTAGCCGCGCACTGG
>JAEMPF020024164.1:5000-19977 GCA_022496165.2 Catalaphyllia jardinei
CGATGCCCTGGCTGTAAGCTTTATTGGGGACGCTGTTCACACTAACGTTCGCTTTTGGAATTGAAAAACTTCTTGGAGCCTCTTGCACCTGGGTTGTGTGGCTCGCTGAACAGTACAAGAATCCCTTTAATGGAGCAGAAGGGGACATTGATGCTGTCATTGATGATCGAGTCCATGTTCTTGACTGTTATCGTTTTGTGATGACCGATGAGGTTGTACATGAACTGTTTCCCATTGATATAATTGCTTTCTGCTTCCTAGGCCAATCTTTTAGAGTGCATCACTTCATACTTGAGCTCAACGTTCTTGAGTTTACAGGCTGGCTTTTTTAGGTCAGTGCCTCTCACAACCATTTCGGCTTTGGCCAGTGTGATCTCAAAACTAGTTCATCAGGGTGCATGCGCGGATAGCAAATGTTGTGATCCTGCAGACTCTTGTGATCAAGCAGGATGTGATTTTTTGCGAAAAACCTCATTCTGTTTCTCTTTCTTGTCAATGCTTGTGATTTTTTCCCCCAGCATTTGAGCGTATTTTGGACAGTCTTCACTCTGAATACCCTTGAGAAACATGTTTTTGCGCTCTTCCTTGGGCAGGAACAGATCCTCAAAGTTTGTACAGGTCAAATTCGTTGGTGTCTTGCAAGGTCTCTCCAACACACTTCACTGTCATCTCTGAGACAAAAGCCCAGGCAACATTGTTGACGAGAAAGTTGTTTTCATGGCTGCTGAGTTTGAGGTTGAAGCATGAGCCAGTGAACCTGGAACTAGAACAACATTTTCTTCAAGGTGAGCACAGGTACTTGCAGGATTTCCCTTGGTGATTATTTACTAGGGTTGAAGGTCATCTGATGCTGACCTGGTCAGGCTTGAGGCTGTTTGATGTTTTCCTTTCCAAGTTTGGATCAAGCCACTCGCGCACAAAGACGTAGTGTATTAAAGGAGCTGTGTCATGGTTAAACAGTTTGAAAAATTTAGCCTTAATTTTTCAATTTCGTTGTTGATAATCCGTGTCAATATTTTCCATCCTTAACCATCCTTGTTCCCTTATGGTTTATAATTATCTCTAAAGTATTATTTTCAGGTTTCCTTCAATTTAGAGGTTATTTTGTCGATGGTCAAAATAACCCAAAATACCGTGACATAGCCCCTTAAAAAATGTATTATAAAAAAAAATGTTTAATATGTATTTGAACATGGCTAAAGGGGATGGTTTTGAAGAGACTGAGCCTTTCTTGGAACACACAGATGACTGCGTTGACAATGATGATGCACCAGTAGGCGGCAGCAATGAAACAGTAGGGTTTGATATTCCAAGAGCCACATCAACACCAATGGAATTCAACGCCAGACCACAATAAACAGGCCTATTGAAACACCCAATGGTATGAAGACCTCCTTAACCTTTCAACAACAACTGAGCTGCACACTTTGCTCCAAGTTTGAGCTTCTTTTGCTCTTCCTCCTATTCCAATAATACTGCTGTGTACGTTTATTTGTGCTCCCAGAATGCTATAAATGAATGCCTGGATTGACTGATTTACACTTCCAAGGCCAGCTTGTGTTAAGCCAGAGGCTGTTTTTGGAGCGAACTAGTCGCACTGGTTAGAACTATGAGGCTGTAGGAAATAAAGCAGGTTTGCCTTGTTTCCGTCCTCTCCAACACTGAATTTATAGAACCCTGGATAAGACATTCCTGTTTTGATTGGGCTGGCTCCAGTTCCATAAACGTATACGCTGCCGAGGGCTTGGTTGTTGAGTTATTTTTTTGTAAAAAAAAATACCTCTTAGTCGGCGTGTCGGATATGGTTTGGACGGGTGGATCAGTGGATCAGCGATGTATGTATGTCACACCAATCAGATTGGTTCTACTATTAAACACCAATCAATTTTCCTGTTATAAAGGTAAATAGTATGCGAAAAGATTTGATCCCGATACAGTTGAGAACTGCCATATTTATTCTTCTGTAAGAGAGGAGGAAGTATTCATGTATTGGGTTTACCTCGACATTTTCTGTGGGTACCTTAGGCTGAGGATTTTGTGGGTGGGTTTGATAGTCTTTAGCAATTGGATAATCAGTCAAAGAAAAAGAAACATAGTGTTTGGGATATAACTGCGAGCACGCGATGAAAGGCGAGCTTTCCCTATTATATAAAGTTTTGAATTAAGTGAGTGTTAGCCGCTCTACTACTAATGTTGATGTGGTGGCTATGGTAGGAACAACTGTATTTAAGGGGGCGGAATGCACTAGTGGGAATGTGAAGAGGTTGTGACAAGGTTCGAATCGTTTGCGTGTTGTAGTGAAACCTAAATATTGCTGCGGAGTCGAGGGCGAGTCGTTA
Organism: Catalaphyllia jardinei; assembly: GCA_022496165.2. Taxonomy (NCBI): domain Eukaryota; kingdom Metazoa; phylum Cnidaria; class Anthozoa; order Scleractinia; family Caryophylliidae; genus Catalaphyllia; species Catalaphyllia jardinei. Next base: position 7,340 of record JAEMPF020024164.1, read on the forward strand.
ATTTCAGCATCCATTGATCAGTTTCAGTGATAAGTTTCAGCGAGAAAAGCAAACAGACTACGATTAATTTCGTCAACAGAACAAAAAGAAATTATTCTGTGACGATTTTACATTTATAATGGTTCTTGTTTACAACTGGGATGAGAAGATACGTTATAAATGAAACTTAATCTTTTCTCGTCAATGTTATCAGGGTTTTCGCTTTATCACAATAATAGCCAGCACGAATTGTAGTAGAAGAAAAAGAAAATTTCTTGTTTAAGATAACTTAAGTGAGGTATATGAAGTCTTGGGAGTTCTATGATTGTATTAAGTACAAAGACTTTGGTGATTGAATAATAAAGACTGACGTTTATGTTGCCGATTTGTGATTCTTAGTCCGGTTTGGAGGGGATTGAGTCATTGTAACAGTTACATAATATACATTGGGTTGTTTCAGTGTAATGATGGCTAGTTATGAACAAGATGCGTTTTGCGTTTTTAAGTAGTTAATGAGTCAGTAGTAAACAAATGGAAGAGATATTATATTTCAGGTTAGAAAGGGTAACGTGATACTTTTGTTTTTCACAACGAGTAAATTCAATCAGAGGTCACGAATCGTCGCTTCTAGTTCAAAGGACATAGAGGAGACAAGACTATTTAGATTTGAAACAGTTTTAACGTGTACAAAATAAGTGGAAGTGACAACTGTTTTGTTCTTGTATGCAATTGTAACGAGATATTTTTTATTCTTAGTTACAAAGGGTAATTTGATACCCTTGTTTTTTACAAGGGTATAAATTCAATTAAAGGTGATAATTTGTGAGCACTTGTTTCCCCGAGATGTTTGCTATTTTCAGTTAGAAATGGTAACTTGACACTTTTTTTCACAAGGGAGTAAATTCAATAAGAGCTGACGAATCGTCACCATTTGTTCCCATAAAATGTTTGAACAAACAAAACGAGATATTGCTATTTTTAGTTACAAATGGTAACTTTACACTTTTGTTTTTCACATGGGAGTAAATTCAATTAGAGCTAACAAGTTATGGCCTCTTGTTCCCAGGATATTAAACAAAAAAGGAAATTAATATGTTTGGACAGCTTTTAGGTGTCTGCAGCAGCGGTTTGATATAGTTAATTCATGGGCATTTTATGATATTCGTTTCAGTGTGAGATGATAACTGTTCAAAATAATGTTCTTTGAAGACTGCATGACACCAAGTTAAACTACAAATTAATTAAATCAGGTTTAAACGAGTCAGAGAGCTTATTTCTCTTTCTTGTTCCTCACTGCTGGACGTAAATATCTAAATTCAATTATACGTTGACTAGTAAAAACGTGATAATCTTACTTTTCACGGGAACGTTTATAACATGATACTTTTGTTTTCTGGAAAAGTTATACAACACGATCCCCTTGTTTTCTCATAAAAAATAAGGGCGATGTGCTATTTCTTCACTGCTGGAGATAAACATCGAAGAAAAAATGGGAGAGGAAACACTATCATTTCAGGAATAAACAAAAACTAATCTAGTTATCAGATAGTCACAACTGACAGGTCGAGTCAAGGAACAGCACGTTCTTATTCTGTTGCCACATTTGGCGTCAAAAACCACTTCAAATTATGAAAGGCGTTTCAGCGAGAGCTTGCTGTACGCACTATTCAACGATTGAGTCTCAAACGCTGGTACACTAACTTACTACAAAAGCATCTTAACAGATGTCAACAAGTACAGGTACCTTACAAACATCTTATCCAAGACGAAAACAAAACCGACAACAACAACTCTAACAACTAACAATAGATGGATCGAAACCGACCAATGACTGATGATAACTTTAACAGGAGTCTTGTAGCCAATACCATAAATGCTTTACTGACCCATCACTTTTAACGGACCAGACTGGTAACACCATCGACTGACAAGCATTATTCACTACCTCCAGGGACCAGTTATTCACAAAAAAATAACTCTGGCACGCCTTGCGTGCCTATGTTTCCTGCGTGTGAAGGAGAAATCACTTGAAGATTCTATTCCAAACTTAAAGTTTGATTGATTGAAAGTTGTCTCCAAGCTGTTATCTGCATTTGGGAACTGCTTCAAGAAATCTGCCCCAATATGTATGCTGTAAACCAAAGCTGCACGCCTTCTTTGACCTATCAGCTGGAGTATGGCCACCATGTTGTGACATTTTCCATCCCTTATGGCACATGCAAGGCTGTCATTAAGTTTTGACTCACCTATAGCCTTCTTCTCCACACCTGCAACAAATTTGTTACTTTGTGGGTGAATTCTATTAACAACGGCCAATTTCACCTATGCATGAAAGGAAAATCAAGCATACTCAGACGTAACAGGTGTTACAGGTTACAACCCTTAATGACTGCCCTGCACATGTGCCTGCAATCCACACAGCTAGCCATGTCGACAATGAAAGAGAGTTGCATGGTTTTCGAACTCTTCTCATGCATGTGTTCTATTCCTTTTGTTGTGGGGCTCTGCTTGGAGCTCCTCTATAACAATCACTAACAAGATGCTAGAATCACTATCAAGAAAAACGATCACACACACATACAGGTACATAATTTCCATAGTTAATAATAATAATAATAATAATAATAATAATAATAATAATATTTATACAGGGGGCGTTCTGAAAGTGCTACATGTATATATTCAACTGAAAATGATAACTTACATTAACGTAAGTGCTTTTCGGTGGCCAAGTGCACTTTAAAATTCTGCTCTCTAATTTCATGTTTGTGGGATTAATTTTGTAGGGGACACTTCCTCTAAAATACTCGAAGTGAATAATATGCATGCTTCCGATGTATGGGGGTAGTCCTCATCAAGGATTGTGCTATCTTGGCAGACTTTGATGTGAGGATAGTGAATGAAGGAGGAGTACCACCATTCAAAGGTCGTGTAGAAGTGAAGATTGGTGAGTTGTGGGGCACTGTGTCTGACATAGGATGGGATATATATGATGCCAATGTAGTGTGCAAACAGGCACATTTTGGAGGTGCTGTTGGAGCTTACTCTGGAAGTAGTTTTGGAAATGGAAAAGGTCCTATTTGGATGTCCAATTTTCAGTGCAAAGGATCTGAATCTTCACTGGCCAAATGTATTCACAATTCCACAGAGATTCAAGAGAAATATGGTCACAACAGAGATGCAAGTGTAGAATGTTATGGTGAGTGCATTGTGCATTGTACTGCATTGTGTCCATGTAGATGTTGTGTTAAGGTCGCATGTAAAAACTAAAACAAATTCATTGATGTATGTAAACTATAACAGAAAGCATTATTTATATTCTGAATTTTAGGCCACCTAAAGACTTTAGGTTTTTCTTAGTACCCCTATTTTGTTTGGGATAAAGTAAGCACAACGGAATGAGACCAGACCAAAAGTCAAGTTCATTTCCGAGTGTGGAAATCAGGCTTTACTCTACGATATTTTCTTCTCATTACCTGCTTTCAGAGGTGTTTTTGACTGTTCAAGCCCTGTTTATCGTTATGGATGCCATGTTTGATTCAAGACTTGTCCCTAGTCCTCAAAAATCAAGATACAAGAAACCAGAAGCTTTGGATAAGTAGCCCACCCAGCAACAGGTTAACAAAACAACACTTTTGAAGTCTGCAGAACGTTTAACAGCAAAAACCCTTCCAAAATTGCAGCATCAAACATGAAACACCAGTAACTCTTTAATAACATGGCGTTTGCGTGATTTTCCTTTGAATCTGCACTACATCGTTGAACTTCTTGAAGTAGAACAAAGGGCAATGCTTGTCACAGTCAGTTACGGCTGGTACAGTGAGGCGTAATGGGTTAATCACCTATTTAATTTAAGTTGTTTACTACGTTAACTGCTCTCTCTCCAGATATTCGGCTTGTGGGTGGTCAGTCTCCTACAAGTGGACGAGTAGAAGTTCAGTATGAGGGTTTGTGGGGAACAGTGTGTGACCATGGCTGGAACCTAAAAGCTGCCAATGTAGTCTGTCGTCAGCTTGGCTACAGACGAGCTGAGTCTGCAGATTGCTGTGCTAGATTTGGTGCAGGGTCAGGTCACATTTTCTTGGATGAAGTACGATGTAATGGAAATGAATCTTCCTTGTCCTTCTGTCGCCACCTGGGCTGGACAGCTCACAACTGTTCCCATCAGAATGATGCTGGGGTCAGTTGCACCAATGGTAGGAATTTTTGACATAATATTGCCGATATTAATTGGAACTTGTTTGCTTTTCATGCCTCTGTGTTTGGGTAGTGAGTCTTACCTGCAATTATTGTTTACATGTGCTTTGTCAATAAACAAAAAATTATGTGGAAGCTGTTAGCTAAGTATTTTATTTTTCCTCTTTAAGCCTTTTGCAGCAAATCGCAACCCTGTTTAAATGGTGGCAGTTGTGATGATTCTTCAGGAACGTGCCATTGTAAACCATACTTTGTTGGTGAAGTCTGTGGTGTTTCTATTGGTAAGAAGTAATTTTTCAGTTTTTAGATATTTTTGCTGCCTATTTGGAAGATTTTTCCGATGTGAGAGAATCAATACAAGCAAAGCAAAAGGATGGATCAACTTATTTTGTTATGTTGAGTGTTTTAGAACCACAGATCTTTCCATATGATTTTCTAGAAGGGCATAATGTGTCAAAATAACCGTTATTGATTGTCAACACAAAGACATGTAGTCACCATTATGGTGATGAAACCAGAATTTTGGGTCGTTGAGGATGAATCATGGCTCTATTGGCAACCCCATTGGTCATAATTTTAAGCCCTGCTATGCTAGCAGGGTTAAGCCTCGAGTCTTGTAGAAGGAAAGGGCCAAATGTGCCCTTTGTTCATTTTTCTGGGGGCCTTCTCTTCTTGGATTTCAAAACTATGTTAATTAAACACTAAGTGACCCATCTGTTTATTTTAACTGGAACTTTCCTATTTAATGATCCGCCATTATTAAATTTAAGTTCTTGAGAGAGCTGGATCGAGGAGAAAATGACATCAAAGGCTCACTAGTTTAAGAATGCGATGCGTGTGTACGCTGCAGAATTAATATGCAGCACGGGAGTTTTGGGCTTTCACACTTTTAAACTCGCACTTTGCATACATAATAAGCTGCGTTCACACGCTGAAATTTTAAGCTGGTGAGCCTTTGACGTCACTTTTCCCGGATCCAACCCTCCGAGGTCAAATCGGACAGGTTTGAACGTGAGTGATGGCGGATCGTGAAATCCAAAACTTACACTCAAAGTAAACGGCCTTTGGATAAAAATGAAAGGTCAGAATTTTGCCAGTCAAGTGTTAAGCAGACACACTTTCAGAATCTCAAGAAAAAAGGAAGTGATTTTTTATCACAGGGGCACTTTAATTCTTATACAAAGCTTCACAGAGTACCACTGGAAAGCATTGCATTATTAGTATGTGCATGTATACACCTGTTTTAAACAAAAACAGGTGTATATATCCAATCGATGATTTTAGTCAGACATGAATTACCGGAAACTACTCTTCAAGAAATCATATTGAAATGCTATTTCAGATAAACTATAGATAAAACAATCCCAGGGAAGAATGTCCCAGACTAACACTTCTTTTTTACTCTGTCAATTGTATTGCAGAAAATGATACTGTGGAAATTGTTTTCGATGGAAAACTACAACAGGTATAAAGAAACAGACCATGTTGGTTTTGCTGAAAACATAGGTGTAGTAAACTGGTTGTTTCAGTTTTTAACAGTTGGTTTGATTGTTAACGCTGAGTTTAGGTATGAAAAAAATCTGTACAATGTAGATCTATCAAGGGGCAAATTGAAGAATTGAGCATTAAAAGATATTATGGGGTGCTTTATATTATTAATATTCACAAGGAGAAAAACAGCTTAAAGTTAAGTCCAAAGAATGTGATTTTTGTATTTTGCCAGAACTAATATTTGTAGTCGAGAAAGACTGGTTTTCATGCTATAAAAATCAATTTTTGTGGTGCCAACTAAAGTACGTGACAACTTGACCAAACGAGAAAGACGAGCCCTGAAACGTCTTATCCGACGAGCAGATATCATCATTAAGCCCGCGGACAAAGGCTCGGGGACAGTTGTAATGGACATGTACTGGTACGAAAATGAATGCCTCCGACAACTAAATGACATTCAATTCTACGAAAAAATTGACAATGACACTTCTCCGCTTACTCATGAATGTGTCAAAAAATACATTTTCGGTCTACAATTCGACGAAATGATTGATGACGAGACAGCGAAACACCTTAAAAAACTCTCCTAAACCAGGCCGCTTTTACACCATTCCAAAAATACACAAACAAGGTCATCCTGGTCGCCCTATAGTCTCTAGGAACAGCCATCCCACCGAGCGTATTTCCCAATTCGTTGACTATCATCTTCAACCACTAGTTACCAAACTTCCTTCCTACACGAAAGACACCACCCACTTCCTCAACAAACTTAACAGCATCGGCCAACTACCCAATGGTGTTTTACTTGTAACCCTTGATGTAGCATCACTCTATACTAACATACCCCAAGCCTGCAGTGATTTTCTGGACAAATGAGTCAATCCAACTATCAAGACTACAAGACTCTGTGATCTTATCCGGATGATCTTAGCAAATAACACTTTCACTTTTAATGGACAACATTACAGACATATCAATGGAACTGCGATGGGAACAAAAACGGCCCCCTCCTACACCAATCTCTTCATGGGCAATTTTGAACAAAATGCCTTAGCAGCTGCTACACACTCTCCCCTGATTTGGTGGCGTTACATCGACGATATATTCCTCCTTTGGACGCATGGTGAAGAGAAATTGAATGATTTCATCACATACTTAAACAACCTGCATCCTACTATCAAGTTTACCAGTTCCTTCTCTTACAATGAAATCCCTTTCCTTGATGTCAAAGTAATGCTCCTCAACGGTAGACTGGAAACTGACCTTTATGTTAAACCCAGTGACAAACATCAGTACCTCCTCAAATCATCCTGTCACCCATCTCACCCTAAACAATCCATTCCCTTTAGCATGGCATCACGACTAAGAAGAATTTGTTCAACGGAAGAGTTCTTTAACACACGGTCTGATGCGCTCACAAGTCGTCTTATCAAGATATGATACAAATACCGTTTCATTAAAGACGAAATCGACAAATTCGTATTAAGAAAGATTTAGTAATACATAGACAAGTAAAAACAAACGAAATAATCACCCGACGTTTCGGCGACTTCGTGACGCCATTATCGAGGGTACAAATGAGAATAAAATTGTGTTAATTGTTTGATGTAAAGCATCTCGTTGACAAGACAATCGAATTTGTTCATCCATTTCTTGAGAACTTTAAAACAGCTAAGGAGGTCCTCAGGGACAGCACCCGCGTGGTCGTTGTCATAGTGCTTGCGCACTGAAGATGACGTGCTTTTATGGCCATCCACGCTGGCATATAAATGGCCGCGAGTGTAGCCAACATAGCTCCCTGTATCACACAGGTTACATTTAAACTGGTACACTGCGCACTGTTGATTAACCAGCTGCGATTTGGTCTCACATTCTTTAAGGTCTTGGCCAATTTTCCGACTGACAAATACGGGTTGGATTGTGGTTTGGAGTTTGATGCTAAGGTCTTTCAACTGCGTCTTAACAATGTTAGCGGAGCCTTGGTCCTTGAAGGGTATGGCTACTCGAGTCACATCATTTCCCGCCAATCTTCCCGAAGCCTGCAATGGCTGCTGGTCAGCAACTCTCGTGTTGATAAAGGTATAAATGGCGGAGTTGATGAGGTGGTGAGGGTAGTCCAGACTTGAGAATAAAAACTTCAAACGATCACACCCCTCCGAAAAGGAAAGCCATGAGGAGGACAAACGGTACCCGCGATCGAGCATAGTTGTTAATAAGCTCCGTTTGTACCGGTTGTCAATGTAACTCTGGTAGTGGACAAGTAGACCAGTATTAGTAGGATTAACATAAACTTTTGTCTCGATTTGGGGTGCACGGTTTAGGAGCTGGGTGCCAAGAAAGGGGAGCATGCCATCTTTTTCGATTTCCATTGTGAAGCTGACAGAGGGATGGGCGTGGTTCAGAGTGTTTAGGAACTCCGTAGCTGTGGTAATGTTGGGCATTATAGTGAGAGTGTCATCAACATATCTGTGTAGCCACCCCCGCTATGTAAATCAGTTGTAACTCTTGAACTCGCATTTGTTAATTTTATTCTCATTTGTACCCTTGATAATGGCGTCATGAAGTCGCCGAAACGTCGGGAGATTATAATCGACAAAGTACGCCAAATTCCACGCAGTAGAGCCCTCAAAACATCCACTAAAAGAGTCCAACAGAATTCCATTTGTAGTTACATTTAATCCAGCCTTACCTAACATACGTCAAGTCATTTCCAGCAACCTCAATATTCTTCGCTCTTCACAACGTTGCCAAGCAGCATTCCCTTCTCCTCCTCTCATATCATACCGCCGATGCAACAACCTACGTGACATACTAGTCAGGGCCAAACGCCGCAGACCACCCCCTTCACCCCCTGGCACCGGAATCTTTCCGTTGTAACAGAAGGTGTAAAACGTGCCGTTTTATTAAAGAAGGAGCCACGTCTTATACTTCCTTTGCTACTAGCGAGCAAAAAGGTATACCGCATCATATCACCTGCTCTTCTTCTGACCTCGTATACATGATACAATGCGCCAAATGCAAGATACATAGGGGAAACAAAACGTCGCCTTAGCGATAGATTTGGAGAACACCGACGCGCAGTAGAGAAAGCTATCACACAACGTGACATCGAGCAACCCTCCGCCGTTTCTGATCACTTCACTCTCCCTGGCCATTCACTGAACAACCTAGAACTTATTAATTCAAATAGAGACGCTATCCGTAAGGCAAGAGAGGCATTTTTAATCTACAAGGGCAAGACACTTGAACCTTCGGGGATGAACAGGCGTGACGAAATTTAATCCGTTTATATTTCTATATTTTTATAACCCACTTGTAACCGTCACTTTTACTACTATTTTTCTATTTTTATCAACTAATTATGTCACAAATTTTCCTTGTATCATTTTTAAATATTGTAACCGTTTGTTTCCATTTTTAGTTAGCTTCAGTGTAGCCCCTGAAGAAGGTTAGTTCTGCCTAACCGAAATATTGGGCATTAAAATTTACCTTAGCTGTTCGATCAGCCTTTCAGTTAGATTTATACTTTATTGAACACTGCTGATCCTGATCTTCTTAAAGATCCGGCTTCACTTAACTAATGTTTGTGCAAGTGGTCCTTTCTTTACAGTTTGAAAACATACCTGTTTTGTGATTTCTTTCTTTTAGTTGTAAAAAGCAGCGAGACATTTGTATGTAGAATGCGTTTTTAAGAACTTATTGCTATTATTATTATTGCTATTATTATTATTGCTATTATTATTGCTATTATTGTTATTATTATTATTGCTATTATTATTATTGCTATTATTATTATTATTATTATTATTGCTATTATTATACAAAAAATTAACATCAGAATAGCTAATGGTAGCCACAGGACTATAAACACAACGTCGAGCTCATATATGCCTCCTGATCAGTTAAACATTTTTCTCTAGTGGAATGAGACGAGCTTCAAGCTGAAGATGGTGAGAGACCTTAATTTGTACTGTACAAAAGTTGACTGTTCCTCTTCTTTGAGGTGAGTGATGTTACTTAAAGCAACTGAATACTGCCCCTTAGAGTGCAACTAATTCCAAATATATCCACCTTTTTTGCTAAAATATTATTACATAAAGTAATTCATCAAAATAAAATGCATGTGGCTAAATTCTCGATATTCTGTTATTTTGAAGTCACACATGTTTTTCCATGCCCTCCTTTAGAGAGTCTGTGACGGGAAGGATGATATATACCCTGGAACCAGACTTGATAGGGCTTCACTCAGGTCTTTTTATTTGTTTGAAATGGCAAAACACAAAACTAGTCTGATACCTTTTGGAGCTAAAAGGTCCGCATTTTGTTTGAAAATCATTTGCTTTTCCCCACTGGAGTCAGAGTTAAAGCTACATTAATCGTGTCTTACTAGCAGGAAAAGGGGGATGCAAAATCTTTTGCATCATATCATAGGGCTGCAGTATATCGAGGATTTAACAGTTTTAAAAAATTGTTTGACCGACGTTGTTTGTTTCGGACAACAAGGAAGTATTGCATTGAAAGATTTCCTGAGAGTGATTATAGAAGGCAATGTACCCTCTTCACTTTGTCTGCGGGTAGTGTAATTTGGTAAAACTGTCTGTTGTATTGACTTGCTCCATTGTATCAAAGAAGTTGATATTTATTTTAACATTGGTTTGCAAAGTTTGGCTTTAAGTTTTCAGTGTAAATGAGGGTGACTGGCTCGTGTAGTTTGACTATCTGGGTGAGGGTGATTCTGAAAAGAACTGTTGTTGGTGAATAGCATTATTGTTCAGTCGGTGTGGTGTTGAGGTTTCTGTTGATCTCCCTTTCAGTTGCCAAAGAATCGCAGTTCAATCACCGTGATAACTAGTGATGTGGATTGATGACACTTTGAAAAGAGTGGCGTCGGATTTCGCAACTACAAAATCACTAACAAATGAACTTGAAACGACCTTTAATCATAGTTATGCTTTAACACACAGTTATTAAGCTTTACTCCCCCACAAAGAATTAAAGACATTTTGTTAATGAAATTAGCAAATTCTAGAACACATATGAAGAGTATTTATTCGCATTTGTGTTCATAATCTGGTAGCATCGCAACATCATGCACAAATGCTTATTGCAAACATGATCTCGCTTACTTCAATTATCGCTTTTAATTTCACCCTAGCTGTCCAGAGTTTTTCTAAATCACTTGCAAAACCTTTCAGATTGTCATTCTTCATAAAACTCATGTTCAGGAGCTCTCAAAATCTTTCAATGTGCTTTGCGGGCCGACCGCGAAAGGGACGCTACAACTTTGTTTTGCAAATCCTCAGTGATGTCGAATTTTGGGCTTCTTAGGAGATGAATTTCATATCGAAAACCTGAACTTAGTGTGAGGTTTTTATTTTAGCGTGACGCTTTTTGGAGTGACCTGCTCCTTAAATATTAAATAGTTGCAAATAATTTTGAATCATCATGCACATTCATCCTTTAAGGCTTACCCCATCCCAGATGCTGAATGAACTATTTACATGATTTGGAAGTAACATTCACTTTTGAATAGAACTTATTAATGTCTCAATCATTTTTGTGGTTATGTATTGATCCTTAGTATGGCAATCTTACCAGGGTAAGAGGAAGCGCAAAGCTCCTTTTTCAAGTGGAAGACGTAGTCATTACAGAAACTGCAAAGCAACAAGAAAGTGGTGTGTTTGTAGGAATTGCTGTGTTGCACATTGACAGCACCACTGAAGCATTTCCAAAAAAGTTCATTCATCAGGTTATAAGTTACAATGGAAACAAACTGGCTGGTTACGAGGTTGTTATGGTTGATGGTGAAGACGAAGAGGTTCCTGCTGGTCGTCATGCTAATCAGAGCAAAGACAAATCAAACACCAATTCCATCTTAATTGGAGTAGGTGTTTCAGTTGGACTTATTGCTTTGCTCATGGGGGTTTTCTTAGTGAAAAGGTAAGTTTAATTTGGTGTATAAACATTGAGGGCAATTGCTATTTTTTATATCTCACATTTTTGTTTTTAACTTGGAAAATACTATTTTCCAAGTTGTAGTGGTGGAACGATTTAACTCTGTCACTCTTTCATTCCGTCATTTCTTGTTAGACATTTGGAATCCTTACGTACTTATAGACGCAATTCACATACTCATTTAATGGCAGCGGAAATAAAGCCGAAAAACTGAAATTAAAGAGAGAGCGTTTCTATTATAATTGTTTCGAGTGCACCCTAAATTGGTATAACGAACAATATTCTTCTCCCCAGTAATAGTAAAATACATGCAAAATATATGGTTCCACTGTAATTAAGCTTCACTTACGAGTTTTGTATCCTAATATTTTGTTCTAACTTTGACTTCCAACTTGGTGTTCTCATACTGAACTTTATAGTTGTGATGGGCAAAGAACGCCTCATAATGCTGTCGCAATCGATAATTTTGGACTATCTATTTATGGACACGAATTTGGCCGCGCCCCGGCCCCGGGGAAAAAAAAAATTCTTTAGGGGAAAAATTATTCAGGGCGAATGACGTAATTTACATCGACCATGTGCTTTGTTTCTAGGAGTTGAGTTTCACGTTTTGCCTCGCGTTGTGGTGTGCTTCCTTGTCGAGTTTGACTTTCTCTTCGCGTTTGCTGTGCTTCCTTGTAGAATCCTCTGTGTCCTTGTTTATTTTATATTTTCACGAACACGATCGCCTAGGGCTTGGAGATGTTAACCGTGGAAACAGCTATATTTAGTTGCATTTTTGATTTAGTTCCAGTCGCGACAAAAAAGGTCAGTTTTATCTGGTTGGATATTGTTTGGTATCGCTCTGGTTGGATATTGTTTGGTATCAGTCCATAAGAGTGAACCTGAACCATGGAACGGGAATATAAATACTGTCTACTTTATTAATCAGGCGAGGGGAAATACTGGAATCAGCCGCACAGCGTTTGTTTACGATGGACGAGCACGCGATTGCAAATGTTTACTTATATTTGAGT
>JAEMPF020024165.1:0-28691 GCA_022496165.2 Catalaphyllia jardinei
GTTCATTTATTTGTTTTAGCGGAGACAGTTTGTGAGAGCAGTGCTCACGGACCCACAATTTCAACTGGGGTTATTTTGTCCCTGGTTGGTGACCGACGAATTGGAACCAGCTGAATATCATGCAATATTTTGCGTTGCCCCCGCATCATAAATAAATAAATAAGTTAAAAATAAAGCCACATCAATCTTAGCTGATTCCATGCGGGTCCTCTATCGTGGTCTAATTGGAATTTAGAGCGCTGGTTTTTGTGAAGGAAGGAGGAAAACCGGGGAATCCGGAGAAAAACCCTCGAAGCAAGGTGAGGGTCAACAACAAACAGTTGATCAACATGAAGTACCGGACTGGAATTGAAGCCAGGCCACATTGGTGGGGGCGAGCGCGCTCACCACTGCGGCAACTCTGCTCTCTTTTCTACGCTACCAAAACTTTTAGACCCTGTCCCAGTCCGTTAGTGTTTGCCCATCTTAAGAATCTAAATAAAACATATTTCATCACGGTTTCTGCCAAGACTTGAACATTAACCCTCGGACGTACAAGGTGTGGAGGGGAAGGGGTGGTGGATGCAACCCCCTCCCCCCCCCCACCTACGTTTTTTTTTTTAATTTTGTCGTGGGGATTTTCTCTGCACATCTCTCCATTTCAGTAGCTGTTCGTTTATCTTCAGGACACCTTTTCTGAACACTGGGTGAAAATCGATCGATAGATGCATGAGATATTAAAAGGAAAGTGACATTAATTTTGGTGAAAATAGTGATTTTGAATTCTATTTCTTAGATGTTGTAAGCTTGAAGGCTCTGTTCCTGGGCCTAAAACAGTTATAACGCAACATCAAGTAAGTCATATTAGATATCTTAACCCAACAAAACCCAGGGGAGGGGTTTCAGTACCTTCAAATAGACTTTAATAACAAAACTAGACCATTAGTTTTGGAATTCAATTGATGCGAAGACACCTTCTAGCTTTTTATAAAGTTACCAAATAGGGTGACACTGCCCCTTTAAGAGTCACTCAACGACGATTTCAATTTGACTCGTTTTGCTTTAAGGTTCGTCAGAAATTTAAAGCTGTTTCGGGGAAAAAGAAATCGTTCTCGAACCTGTCAGACACCATGACACAGCTAAGATGTAAGAAACATTTTATACTAACCTCGTTTTTTCGGTCCCTACTGCAAGCTACGGATTTTCGTTTCCCCCTTCGAATTATGGTCCGCCCGCTTCGCGCTCGGGATATGCTTTGATGGGGGGAAAACTCGGTCCGTAACTTACAGTAGGGCCCTCGAACTCGATTACTGAGAGGTATTTCATAGCCAACCTGAGCCATTTGCCATGCTATTCAATTATTTATATCACATAGCGAAGCGAAATTGTCTTTCGTAATTTTAACTTGATTTTCTTCATTTTGACAAAGTTCAAATAAAGGATAATAGCCAAACTCTCGCATGCAAACAGATACAAACTTGTGGCTGACAAGGGCCCTTTAACTTACAACTATAACTTAGTTTTAGACGTTTTCGTTCTTGTTAGCAGGAGACTTCCGCACATTCAGCTTTTTCATTCTGTTAAGAAAGTAATGCAGGTCACTGGATCTCTCTCTACATATCCACAACTTAATAACACGCTAAAAATCAATACTTACTCGCAAGATATACTATCCTCCAGGTAAAGTTCGTTGATGGTAATATTTATTACCATGCCTTGTGGAATAGGAACCGAACATATACAATCCAAATTATTTGGGTAACTGTTAGGATATCCGGGACTTCTGAGTGTATTTTCAATCACTGGACCACACCCTGCATGTATCAAAGCAAAAGAATAAAACGACACAGTTGACATCGACGAAATTTTTGTATTTCCTGCAATAGTTTGTTTAAAATGGCCCTGAAAAGCATCATACGTAGTCTTGCGTAGTCAATTTATACCAAGGCTAAATTTATAAACAAAGCACTAGCAGGAATAGGCTCGATTTCCGCCGTTCTCTCTTTACTGGTCTACCCCCCGCGAAGAGACGGCTGGACGCGTGAGCGGCAAACCATGTCTGTGACGTAAATTTATTATTAAAACTCTTGCGGCGCTTCTGTTGGCCAGAAATGTCATCTGATGACAATCATTGGTAGGCCCACATGACGCCTACGGCTCGTAACATTTGTACATGTGCCGTTTTCTCCATCTGTTCTTTTAATTTTGGCCCCCAAACCTAAATATTTTGTTTCACACTGTTGTTACGGAAGGGTATTATAGTCTGTGTTCTATAGAAGGGCTGTTTGACTGTGGCGTGGCAAATGACTAGTGAAAGGTCACACATATATTGGTGCGCATCGTGTAAACACCATGTTTTTGTTTTGCTGGTTCAGTTTGCTTTGGTTCATTGAAAAATTTAATTTTGTCTGGCTTCGCCAGAGACTGGTATCGCTTTCCTTCAAGAAGACTACCATGCACATCAATTTGCAAGAGTGTTTTTTCTTGCGTTTTTCTGGTTTATCCCTCTCATGGTTGATTTGTTCGTTTTCTGACATTCTGGCACCACATGATTCAAATATAGATTATCACGCATAAAGTCTGTTGAGTATTTTGTGTGTTGTTTATACCGCTATGGAATAGATCAGGCATTGTGCCATCAGTTAAAGGTATATGGTTAGATGCCCTGCTAACGTGATCGCTCTTCATATCTCACAACTTCTTTGCTACTGCGAGAAAGATAATTTATGCAGCCTGCTCGATTTAGGAAGGCAGATTTGTGATTGGTCGAAATGAACAATGCCAAATCCACGAGTCCAGCCGTGAGTTTGGGGGAGAAGCGCGGGCTCATTTCCCGAACAGTGGCTAGTAATCGAGCCTATAAATGGAAAAGAAACTCTAAAACAGCAACTTCTGTTAATGCTACACTTCACAACCAGGTGGACGGAAAAGGTTGATAAACCTACGACATATTTCTAGAGAAGAGAAATAATAGCAGAAAAAAAGTAGCACAATTAGAACTCTCGAACACAAAACATCTGCACAAAGCCATTGAAATAATGAAACAATCGAAAACTTCTATAGAGATCTCTACACTTAAAATGGTGATAGTGGAGATGATTGGTGTGGAAATTTTGTTCACAACTTAGAAATGCCTACACTGCCAGACTTAGAAAAAAGAGGAACAAGAAGGCGAAATTACTCTGGAGGAATGTAAAGACGTTTAAAAACCTTTTTGTAGTGGAAAATCACCTGATGAGGACAGTTTTACCTGGGAGTTCTATAATTGCTTTTTCGAACTACTGAGTGAGGATCTAATCACTTGCCATAAAAACGCGGCTTATAGAAAAGGAGACTCTCCTTAGCTCAATATCCCCGCGCAAATGCACTATCACTCTCATACCAAAAGAGGACCCAAATTTACTACACCTAACAAATCGTCGGCCGATTACTTTACTAAATTTGGACTACAAAATATAGCAGTCGACGACAAAATTCTGTTTCGGCGTATTGAGAATTAGGACACTTGAGAGACATCGTCTCTTACCAAGAAGGTAAGAGAAGATAGGGGAGAGAAGATGACCAAGGAAGGGAAGCATGGGGGATCCAGGATTTTTCTTCAGAGGGAGTACATCACTAACAAATGGCGACACTGACTGATGAGATAAGCAAATTTTAAAGTCGGATACGTAGAAGAAGGCTTCGTTTTAGGAAGGGAAGCGTGCACACCCCTTGCACCCTCCCCATAGATCCGCCCCTGGCAAGAAGTACTCTTCAAGTTTTACTTACCACTTGAAAACGAAGACAATGAAACCAGAGTGAAATTTAGCAGATATCCTCTTTGCTCAATCTCTCCGTCTGAGTGAAATATTAATTTCACTCTGTCTCCAGTCACATGAAGATTTTTGCTGGCGGTCTTGTTACCACAGTACAAACCAAATATTTCATCTCTCCCGTCCATAATTTTCAAAAAGTCTTTGCTACAAAGAAAAGTAAATGATGTTTTGCACCAAGAGCAAATTACACCAAGAGAAAATGATGGGACATCATTTTCTCTTGTTTACACCAAACCACTGAAACTAAGTAACTTGTGACACTCGCGAGACACTCGTGAGACGTCTCAAAAAATAAAATTCCAATTAATATTAACAAATAGATTCCATGTTGCCGTGCGTCTGTTTAGTAATAGATCACAGATGACGTCAAAATCTGGTAAGAACAAAAAAGTGGCACACGAGGCATAGCCGAGTGTGTCACTGATGGAATATATTTGTTTTATATAATAACGAAAAGCCTTAATTTTTTGTTTCAAACTATTTTAACATAACGCGAAAACCGGCCTTTTGCCCCGCCTTTGCACGAAAAAAAGCCAATTGACGTGATCTATGATCTATACAAAATGAAGCAATATCATTGGTTGCTATGCGTAGCAAAGAATTGTGATTGGTCGAGGAAAATCACGCCACTGTCAAACCTGACTCAAGCGTCGCTCTTCGTTGAATGAAAAGTTACAGCGAAAGCAGAATTGAACTGCGAAATCTACAAATTTTGAAGAAAATGCTGGAAAAATCAAGTCAGTTTTTGTCGTCAGAGCACCCCTGTGAGCCGAAAGGCTTGGACGTTGCCTTGAAAATTACCTTGCCTTGAAAAAATATCTTCGGAAAACTTCTGGTTGCGGTCAACCTAGAGGTCATTTGATTCGAGTTTTGAATGAAAGGAGAGTTCATTGAAGGTGGAGAATTTTGTCTTCTGTAGTTGTTGATTCTCAAATTAGCTTGATATAGTGTCAAAGACACATTTTAGCTGCGACATTATTGACCGTGATCTGTTGTTAGCTATACTTAGCTCGCTGCTGTGCTCTGAAACGGACAGGAACATTCCCATCGGAAGGCAAAGTTATGTGTCTTATTTTACCGAATTTAAGAAGTGATGTTTTGATGTTTCATTCCTGACACCAATCAGTGTGTCAACAGTTGTTTTGACACAGGGGAAAAGTTGAATCACAGAAACATTTTGTTTATTGGGTTTGTTAAATTCGAGATAAAGCAATGATTCTGGCCTTACCAAGGCCAAGTTTGTTGGTGGTTTAGTCTCGGTCGACTGCCGACTGGGACTGTCGATTTTTTCCTCGATCATTTTCTAAAAGATACGGCTGTATCGTCCTTCTTTTGGCTTCTCGAACTTGTTCAATGCCTAAGCAAGACCTTTTTTGGACCTTATCTTTTGCCCAGTCACGTACAATACTATCCTACAAGTGAAGTGTGATCCTCGCAGTAAATTTTCCAATTTAAGCAACTGGAAGGAAGAAGCCTGAAAAAAATCAGGGCTTCAATGGGATTCGAACCCATGACCTCCGCGATACTGGTGCGATGCTCTACCAACTGAGCTATGAAGCCACACATTGGTAGCAAGGTCAAATTATTGAGTTCATATTTTCCCGTGCAGTGAAGTTATGTGATGTATATACGAAATATGCAAGTGAAGTGTGATCCTCGCAGTAAATCTATAACCGCAGTTCAAATATGAATTATTTCATATATATATCACAATACTATCCTAATTGTCAAAACGTTCCGCCATTTTAAAACAGCAGAGGGAAAACTTTGTAATGATGACGTCAATCGTGTATCTGTCCTGGCGAGAACCAATGAAAATGCGAGAATAACTTGTGTTTTTATATAAATACAAATATTCCCTGTCAATAGCAATTGTACTATCGTATTAACAATTGATTCATACTTAAGACTGCACGATTAAATTATGATGCACGCCCGAAGAAGCACAAGAGTTGCTTGATGGACAGCAGCAACTAGCTTCTTGAGTTCCAAACGAAATGATGTGTTCGAACACGAGATCATTTGCAATGACTAAGTTTTGACCCAGATACAGCTAAAACTAAAAGTAAATGATAACCAAAATACGCAGGGATGCAGCCGCATATTACATCACTTAATCCATGGTTTTACAGGCAATTTACGCAGTGTGGACATTTTACTCCGGTCACTATACATTTGAAGAAAAATGTACGCTACAATTAAGGAACTTGTCCCCACTGCCATGTCCCGTTTCAGGATGGTGGGTAGGCAAACTGGGCCTCCTAAGGCCATTTTAATAGAGGTAGAATCATCCTAGCGACAGGATCATCCTTTCTTTCAGAAAGGATTATCCTTGTGGTAGGATGATCCTAGCACTGGGGCCAACTACAACCCTTCACAGGTAAACTGAAATCTGAAAGCATACCGTGCTCGGATGATCCTAGTCCTAAGATGATCTTAACACTAAGATCGTCCTCTTTCCATGTAAACTCGTCCAAGCCACGCCAGTGAAATTTGAAAACGCCACTTTATCTCTACGCTTTGGCCTACTTTCAACACTTATCCGTTACGAAACCGGAAGCTTTTCGGAAACGCTGTTTAAACCAGAAGAATTTAAATTAAAACGCTGGCTTCGGGTTTGGACGCGTGTGGACGGAGACGATTCTAAAAACGGGCTTTTCAAAAAAAAAAAAACGTTACGAAAGCCACGTGATTTCCCTCGCCGAGTTTTCCTCAAACATAAATCCAAATTGACCGCTGATTTTTGCGTGGTTAGTCTCTCAGACGTATAGTGTGGACGGAAAACATTTGATGAAATTTTAGAGTGAAACCTCCCTTTTCAAGTTTCGCCGACGTATTGGGGTTTTTACACGACTTCACTAAAATTCCAACTACAAAACTATGCAGTGATCCTCCTACAATTTCACTTTCATGATGTATAAGAGCAGCGGAAACTAATATTCATACAAATTGCCGCTCCGAATGGGTTCTTGATTTTGTGATAGACAACGGTTAAATTTTTATGCTTTCGCGTAAGGTGGCATTTACATGACGGCCGAAAGAGCTGTCTTGTAGGTTAAAAAAGTATTTCGGAGATTTTGGCTATCTGAACAGTTCATTTATTAGCAAAAAGTATTATTTTAATGTTTTTGAGTTCCTCGAAAAATGTATCTCTCGAGGAACTCAAAAAAATTAAAATATTTTTTTTTCTAATAAATTAAAGCGTCTTCATACAAATCTCTATAAATTTGGGCAAAAACGTTTCTCCGGATATCTTGCATAAGAAAAATTGTTGAACTGCTTTGATTGTTTTTTTGATATGGCATGACACTGAAAATCAGCAATAGTGTGGACAGAAAATATTTGATGCGTTTTCGGAGTGAAAACATCGTTTTCAAATTCCCCGTAGCGTGTCCGAGGCCTCAGAATGTCTGTATAACAGTTGTCAAGAGGCCCATTAAACTTTTACCTTGTAGTTATCACTGAAGGATATTGCAAAAGATGGGAGAAGGCAGCATAGTGGTAGACAGTGGAACGAGACCTCATCAAGCATCTTAAAGGACATGGGTCGCCTCTCGGTAAGACTCCCCACGAAGTTTAAACCATTTTCGTATAGAAACAACGCTGATTTTAAGACCGAAAAAAATTTCAGTAGGGATTTCCAGTCCTTAAATCGCTTAAGATATTTGGTGAAGGTAAACTTTTTCATGACATTCGCTTTGAGGCGAGGTTGTAGTTAAGCGAAACGAATTTTCTTCGCTTCTTTGCGGCTGACAGATGTAGTACATCTGAGGTCATCTGAGGTTAATTATTCTTGTTTGCTCGAGGTAAAGGACGTGCATGAGTCGACCCAAGGATAAAGGTTAGTTCTCCTCTATCTCTAGTTTCATCAAAAACGATTTTCCTCTCATAAAAGATAGATAAACTGAAGGTGAACGTGTCGGAAACTGTTAAGTTTTCTTGAACTGTACATGACGGATCCTCTAATGTGTCAATAAAAATTCTGGTTGTTTTTGACATGTCGTCAGGAGTCGTATTTCAGTGCGTTTGTTTTGTCTGCTAGAAACTACTTCACTCAATGTTGACATTTTAAAATATCGCCGAGATTCTCAGCAAGTTTTTGACCGCCGAGATCTTACTTCAAATCTTGCCGAGATTCTCGGTGAGTTTTTAGCCGCCGAGATTATTTTGAGATCTCGGCGAGAATCTCGGCAAGTTTTTGGCCGTCGAGATTTTGAGATCTCGGTGAGAATCTCGGCGAGTTTTTGGCCGGGGAGATTCTGAGATCTCGCCAAGATCTCGGCGAAAATATCGGCGAGTTTTTGGCCACCGATATTTTGAGATCTCGGCGGGATCTCGGCAATCTCGCCGGCCAAAAACTCGCCGAGATTCTCGCCGAGATCTCGGTCAAAATTTTTCAGGGGTTTTCAATAAAAGCAGTCAGTAGATCTGATCTTGATCTTGCCCTTAGGTCATGAAAGGTATGCAGTCTTGAGTGATATTATTGATAAGTCCTCTAGATCTAGAATAATGATATAGTTTAGTATCACTTTGTTATCATAGTTTAGAATCTTTTTGTTGTTCTGTAACCTTTCACTGAAACTGACTTTGGCAAATTGCAGACACCAGTACGTTGTTTAAGCACTTTGGAAGTAGAACCTGAGTGCCAAATTAAGTTGGCAAAAATGCATTGACCTGTAGCTCTAAAGATGACTTGGATGCTCCCATTAGGGAGCATTTCATTTCAAAAATCTTGGTCTAGTTCAATGACCAGCTGTATAAGTTTCAACTTGATATAGGGGTTTAGAGACAAGAAACTTCAAAAATTTTCAATTTTGAGCTGAAAGCCTTGGGGCCATTTTAGAATGTTGTTATATCAAACATGGCCTATTCAACATACAGCCACCTTTTTAGTAGAGCTCTGTTGGCTGCCACAAATCAGAGCACCTTAACTATAGAAATATACACATGCTTGTATAGAAATAGAAAACCATACAACTCTTTCTTCATGGCCAACATGGATGGTGTGCATGTGCACCCAACAACGCGAACTAAATGGAACATGCCGGGCATACTCCACCTAAACCCAAGTCATGCAGCCTTGCTTTAGTTGTACATACATGATATTGAAAATCCATGTAATGGTGAATTGACAAGTATACGCTGACCAGAATCATGTGACCATATCCCCAGCTAGGAGTTTAGATCTCATCAAGGTCACCATTTTTTTAAGGTAACCACCGACCAAGTATTGGTTTTTGATTGGATTGGGGGCTCACGTGAGGTTAACTTGCTTATCAGCACCAGGTTGTTCAGAAAGGATTAATCTCGCTCCTTTTGTCTTATGTAGTTTGAGATTGTTGAAACTTAAAACAAAAGTCCAAATAATAATAATAAAAATACTCACTGCATTGTTACAAAAAAATCTAAAAAAAAGGTTCTGACTTATCCTGGATTAGCTTAATTGGGCTTTAAACAACCCGGCCCAGGAGCTCCACTTTGAGACTTGGCTAAATCGATATATTTCAATGTTTATGTCTATATATTTCAATGTTTATAACATAATCGTGCATTGCTATTTGCTTTAATGCTGACATGCATCAATAGTTCAGTTTGTTTTTGTAAAATATTTTTAATACTACCTCTTAAAACTACTAGAATTCTGCATAGCCTCAGGACAATTCCCAAAAGTGACAGTTAAAGGTGTGACAGCTGTACAGTATTAAGAACAGAATACAGAAATGTACTGTAATCCATTCTCTGCCGCAAAATTGGAACATTCATAATGACTAAATCACTCTGGCTACTGGGGCTTGGGGCTACAAGACTTCTAATAAATCTTATAGTTTTGTGGTGATAGGTTGTAAGGTTTAAGTATATGTTCAGTCCGTAGCCCCAAGAAAATACGTGCAGAATAAGTTGTTTGCTCGCTTGCAGATTTGCTTGATTTCGGGGTCATTCATGCATGCGAATGCTCGTTGAAAACCCAACAACGTCTTCATTTATGAATTTTAAGGAGTGTTTAATGCCAATGTATTCAGTGTGTTTGCCGTATCGAAAGTAAAATGATGACGTCTACGAGTGAAATGCTGCGAGGTTTCAGACTTTTTTCCAGGTAAATTTTGCATACGACTTTGTTTTAGTTTGGAAAATTGCTGTGCTGCTTTGAAAGTTCAATCGCCACGAGTGGAGCCATATGATCATATATTTAAGTGCCACTAACCCCCCCTTCCAATTTTTTTCTTTTAATAAAATCTACTAGTTTCCCTGATTTCACCAGCGAAAAAATTATCTCGATTGATAAAATCCTTGCGTTTCTACAGGAGTTTGAACACCTAATTTCTATCTTCACGTCCGCGCAAAGTGGGAGCTGGGTCAGGCTACTAGTGACGTCACTTCAAGAACCGAGCTTAAACACTCAAGAGACTTTTGACTGAGCGTGGAGGGTTTTCAAAACATTTTTGGGTTATTTGTGATTAATATTGAATCGAAACTGAACAAGATTTTTATGTTAAAGAACTGTATCATCTAGCAATACAATTTAGGGTCTAGCTAGCTACGATTTGGACGACTATGATGTATATTTCTTTTTTTTTTTTTTTCCATTTCAAAGTGCAGGGTCGCCAGCGGAGATTGCCGCGTTGTAAGTTTTGCCAGGATCAGGATCGACAATTTACCGGTTCATTTCGGTTATAGAAGTTATGGCAGTAGAGTTAACTTACAGCTCTTAAAGAGTTAAAGATGTCAACAGACACGAAGAGTCGGTAAGTTGCCTTGCGGAACGTGCAGATTTCGGAGTGTCAAAACATTTTTAGATTCACACACTAATTTCCACCGAAATACAAGTGAAAATGCGATGCAGTCGTAATGCACTTTTTCCTACTTCGCCAGATCAATGATTGAAAACAGTTTTAACATGAGAGATAAGCAGAGATATCGGCAAACAATATCCAAAGGCGAGGTAAATTTTCGCTTCATTACTGTCGCCCAACCGCAGTAATTACTGTGTAACTCTTAATTACTATGCATGAACACAAGCTATACACATTTGCATATTTCGTACCACTAAATCATGGCAAACCCTTCATTAGGATATTGAAAAGAGGTTCAGTATAGTATCAGTTAAAGAAATTTCCACTTCAATTGTATTTTGAGTAAAATGTCCATTTTACATACTCTGGGAGTTCTCGACTTTTCAGTTTGCATTTCGGCTGACAATCGCATTCTTCTTTCAGCACGACGAACTCCGTCGGTAGCTCTAGAGTCGAATCTTAATCGTTTGATTCACTTTTCTCACATAGTTATAAATGCTTGAATGATCAATTCTAAGTTTGAAATTTAGATATATTTCGTTCCTCAAAGACAAAGTTCAAAGAACGAAACAATTCTGTATTCGGTATGGCTATTGAGATAAACGGTCGGATTACGGCTTCCGGTGTGCGTGTGTTTTTATTAAAATCCACAAATACATAGCTAGTTCACCAGTTAATTCGAAGGCTCAACAATCTTAATCGCTTCGTTGTAGGACGCAGATTCCGTTTACTATTCGTTTAAAAATGTGTTTATTTCGAGTAAAAAAAACCGACGCGTTCAGTTTACCGCGTGAGTTCATGTGGTGGACTCGGAGGATCGATCGCTTGCTCTTAGAATAGTCAGATTGCTTCCCGCTTATCCCAAATTCGTGTCGTATATGGAACTATGAAAATGTCAAGCTTTCTACAAGAGATAGAGAAGAATGAAAAGCTATAGGTTTATATAGTTGCGGCGAACCCGAGATCGAAGAAATCCTCGACACCTCCCTAACGTTCGCATCGCAAAGATCAGGCCACTTCTTTGGTCTTTTTCTCGTTTCTGGTCGAGTTTCATCGGGATAGAGGTATCGAATGAAGAGGAATATTCTATCCTGTGTATCCTGCATTGCTACAGTCTCCTACAACACATATTCCTTGCATTCTGCAACGATTTTGACATACTATCGCATGCTCGCATATATTCTTCCCAGAAACGAAACATTGTTATTCTCGAAATGACGTCAGAAGCCAATTCGTCCCATTCTCCGCTATTCCTCGGTCGTGAAATTCGTAGAAAATTAACAAAAATAGCTACAACGATATTTTTCCGCTGTGGTGACCAGGAAAAAAAATATATTAACGAAAAAAAATTTGGGGGGTTGGTGGCACCTTAAGGACTTTCCATATCCCAAAGGCAATTTTACGAATACATCGCTCTCGCTAAAAAATTCTGCAAGTACCTTGTCTTGTTGCGTTGACCGGCTGGGAAAGCTTCCATCGAAAGAACAACAGTTTTCGAGAACACAACACTTTTTTCTCAAGTCACATGCAGTCATGTTCGTTTTACACACACAATACGGCCCATACAGAATACTGCTGACCCCTATGATACGCTGACAGAATTATCTCCTATCAGCATCCTCCCTTTCAAAGGAAACTATTAACATGCTAATTAATTTGTTGCGTATGAAAAAAAAAATGAAAGTCATTAACACAAACAAATATGAACAGGCAATGTCAGATAATAGTCAACATCGAGTACCACACGCCACTCTAGCCTCCAGTTTCAAAGGTCCAGTCTCTTTGGTTGTCTGATTGGCCGGCCATAACGGGACGTTTGCACTGGTGAAAGTGAATTCGCATTCGGAGACTCTGATTCGGGGTTAGGCACTGTCGTTTCTGCAGAATTTCCGACATCCCCACCAGTAGCTGTGACTGGTTGTTCTGACAAGGCTTGTGGGTCACATGGCCCCTGAGGCTTACTGGGTCTTAAATGAATCATGTTCCTCCTAACCAACCCGTCTTGCGTTTGTACCACGTACGAACGTGGCGTTACTTCGCCCAGGACTTCTCCGGGCCTCCACCGTTCACTATGGTGATGGTATGGTGATGGTCATTAGGCCTGGTGTACACAACTGGTCTAGGCGCGAGAGGGCATAAGTCTCTGCTAACAGTTTCGTCATAATGAGCTTTGGCTTAAGCTCGCCTACCCAGATGCTCATTACGGACTACGGTTACGGGTGGCACAGATTGGCTCAACAATGACTCAGATATTGGCAAGTTAGATTTCGTTCGTCCGAAGAGAAACCTTTGTGCTGGGGAGAAAGTCAAACCCTAAGGCGGAGTGTTCATATGGTCCAAGAGACCAGTGAGGAGGTCTGACCTTTTTAACATCTTCTTGGCCTCCTTAACGGCAGCTTCAGTTTACCAGTAACTCTAGCATAATACGACGACCGGGTAATCAACTTGAAACCATAGGCCTTGGCAAAATTTAAAACTTCCTGAAAGGTATACTGAGGTCCATTGCCTGACAAAAATGCACCCGGTAGACCATAACGGGCAAAGTGCGCCTTTGTGACTGAGATGACATTGGCAGCAGTGATGTCTTCATTCAACAGATCAACCTCAAACCAGTCACTATAGTGGTCTACTGTAACAGAAAACCAACGCCCACACTGCTTGAATAGGTCCTGTGAGATGAATTTCCATGGACCTTGTGGAATTTCGTGACACAACATCGGTTCCTTTGGGGTGCTGAACCATAGCTAGCACACAGAACATTTGGCACTCTCTTGAAGGATTGCATCTTGCATTCCAGGCCAATACATTACTTCTCTAGCCCGGCGAATGATGCTTTCACCACCATGGTGACTGTGGTGGAGTTTTTTCAACATAGTAGACTGTAGCTTCATGGGAATGAGGACTTTGTGTGACTTGTGCAATGCAACATGGTGTACCGCTAGCCGCTAGCTCATCCCTAAACAAATAGTAATGACGGAGTGCTGCGGGTACCTGTGATTTGTCGGAGGGCCATCCATGGATCACGAACGCACGCAGAACTGACAGGATAGGATCCGCTTTAGTTTCCTGCCAGGTACTATGATACATGTTAGGGGAGTCTAGCTCCATGGTCTCTAGTTCTACCCGGAACATTTCTTATGCATCCAATGAGTTGCACTGGAACACCTCTTCTTGTGGGTCTGAGGGTGTAGGGAGGTTGAAGATAGCTATTGAAAGTGTATCGGCCAAGTACATGCCTTTCTTGTAAAACACTGTGAATTTGAATGGCTGTAGCTAAAGCAGCATACATTACTCGGGGTTTTTTTGGATAATAGTTTCTAACGGATGGTGGTCAAAATGTACTACAACATGTTGTTTACCATAAAGATAAAATTGACTTCAGTTGCTTACAGTGATGAACTTGTAAAAGCCACAGGTTGGCCATGTTGCAACAGGGCACCCCAAAGGCTTGTGTCACTGATATTCACTTGTAACACACACGGCTTGTTTACATCAAAGAAGCTCAACGTCGCTGCATTTGCAATTAAGCTTTTGGCTGTCTTAAAAGCCTTGTCATGCTGGTAGGACCATGACCACACTGCATTCCCATGTGTCAGCTCAGTGAGCGCCTTCACAATTTCTGCAAGGTTTGAGGTGAAGCGTACGGTGGCCCATAAGTGCCACTGCTACACACTTTAAAACGAGCACCGTCTTGAATAAAAACTTGCTTCCTCTGTGAAATTTTGCTTATTTTTCATAGGAGTGTAAGCCTGTTGCATAGAAATTGCCATGCTCTATAGAAGTCATCCTCCTTCGTAAAAATCAGCCTTCTTCAAAGAAATCGGCCTCCTCCGTAGAAATTTCCCTTCTGCGTGGAAATTGCCCTTCTCTGAGGAAATTGTCCTGCTCCGTAGAAATTGCCCTTCTCCGTAGAAATTGCCTTGTTTCGTAAAAATTGCCCTGCTCCGTAAAAATTGCCCTTCTCCGTAGAAATTGCCCTGCTTCGTAAAAATTGCCTGCTCCGTAGAAATTGCCCTGCTCCGTAGAAATTGCCCTGCTCCGTAGAAATTGCCCTGCTCCATAGAAATTGCCCTGCTCCGTAGAAATTGCCCTGCTCCGTAGAAATTGCTCTGCTCCATAGAAATTGCCCTGCTCCGTAGAAATTGCTCTGCTCCATAGAAATTGCCCTGCTCCGTAGAAATTGCCCTGCTCCGTAGAAACTGCTCTGCTTCATAGAAATTAGCCTTCTCCCTAGAAATGAGGAAAATCAAGGAACTGGTACCTAGCAGCTAGGCTTCTCTCTTAATAGCTTACCTTTCGCGCCATATTGGATAAGAATGGCGAGCTTTTGCAGCTTCTGTGGCCAAAATCTGGGCCAGTATTCTACTCTGAATTATTTCCCCAAATGTGGCCTGCAATTGTAAGCAGGTTAATGATCGTTTGTTGGTTTTCCCCTGTTTGAAATGTTCCTGCATATTTGATATAAAGCCCGATAAATGATGTGTTACATTTCAGTGTAGGTTGTTTTGGGTGTCGTCCCTGAAAAGCCCTTATGGGAAGTACAGTTGTCAATAAATTGTCAGTAGTGTGTTGTTAAGGCCTTGAATCGTTGCTTTGTTGTAGATAGTGTCTAGATACCGGCAGCCGGGAAGTGTTTTTAAAAACTTCATACATGTCACTCTGAAATTATTCTAGAATTTCCATGGAAAAACTCATCCAATCCTTCTTGAAACTGTACATCTTTATTTAGAAATGCCAAGCGACTCCAATTCTAACTTTTCGCTTCGTGGTTGAGGAAATTTTCGAGCCGGGTATGTAGTTTTTGAAAAATCGTTCTCGTGAGTCACACAAAGTTTTTACAATTTGTGCAAAACCAAAACATTGTAAAAACTCGCTTGGTGTTTACGACCAAACCTCGAAATGGTGCACTACTTTCGGGAGGTTTCAATGGTCATTTTAGTGGATATTGAATGTATTCAATATTCAAGAATTTTTGACTGTCGGTCAAGATTTTCCCCACAGGAGCTGTAAAATTTCGCCATTACTATCAAATATGGCGGGAAAGGTGGCAGCTATCAGAGAGAAGACTGGGTGCTAGGTACCAGTTTCTTGATTTTCCTCATTTCTACGGAGGAGGCTAATTTCTACGGAGCAGGGCAATTTCTACGGAGGAGCCTGATTTCTACAGAGCAGGGCAATCTGTACGGAGGGGGCTGATCTCTACGGAGGAGGGAAATTTCTACGGAGCAGGGCAATTTATACGGAGGCGGCTGATTTCTACGGAGCAGGGCAATTTCTACGGAGGAGGGTATTTCTACGGAGGTGGCTGATTTCTATGGAGTAGGCTGATTTATACCGAGCAGGGTATTTTCTATGCAACAGGCTTACACTGGTATGAAAAATAAGGATAATTTCACAGAGGAAGCAAGTTTTTATTCAGGACCGTGTTTGTTTTAAACTATGCAGCAGTGACACTAATGGGCCACCGTAGAAGCGTGACAAATAGTTGCACGTGCCCAGGAACCGCTGACCCCTTTCACATCTTGAGGTGGAGTAATGTCCACATTTGCCTGGACTCGATCTGGATGTGGGCTGATGCCCGTGCTGCTAAAGAGATGGCCCATCCAGGTAACTTGCTTCACTTTGAACTGAAATTTCTTAGAGTTTAACTTGAGATTAAATTCTCGGCGCCGCAACATTAAATTCCACGAGTTAATATCATGATCCGTCTCAGCTTCCTCAATACTATCTCTACTCCCAAAGACTAAAATGTCATCAGTCTTTTTCACAACACCAGCGAATCCTTCCTTTGCTTTATGCTGTCTATGCTGGTACTCCTCTGGTCCTAAACAGACCCCAAACGGCATTCGCAGCCAACAGTAGCGATCAATTGGTGTATGCGTGGTCGTTAAGAATAAGTTAGTGTCATCTAATTCAATGTTTGTGACCCCTTGTACACGTCCACACGGGAAAAAAAATTGGCATTGTTCAACTTAGGCAGTAATTCATCAACTGTAGGAATGGGGGTAGTTTAGGGCTTTATGATCGTTTGGCTAGGTTTTTCTCTATAGACGCTGTTGGAGATCCATGCCGTCGGTTCATTAACCTTTTTCAGGACACCTTGTTTTTCAAAGTCACATATTGCGTCAGATGCTTTTGTTTCTTTTGCTACAGGGCACCGATGTGGATGAGCTTGGACTGGAGTCACATTAGGATTCATGCTGATGTGTAGGGGCGGCCTCAAAGTTCCTAACCCTTTATGGACATCTTTAAAGGCATACATGACACTGGCTTTTGTCATTTTTGCCCAAGGGACAGACGCATGGGACACACCCACTTCACTAGCCATGCTCCCCTTTGAGCTAATGTTTCCTTCATGGTTACAGTACTATGAACAACACTAATATCTTCACACGTACCATGTTCGGAAGAGGTGCTGGTGGTTTCCTCAGTAACATTAAGCTTTTCTGTTGCACTACCATTCAGTGAGTCGGGCCTGACTCCCTGATCAGGAGTTCCATTTTCCTCCATTCTTCCTTTCCGAGATCCTGAGTAAGGTTGGCATACTTCTGAGCTCTACCCCCCCCCCCCCCACTCCCTTTTTTGGGTTGGTGCGATCCAGGGAGCAGCAGGTGTTTCGTCCTATCTCAATCAGACCTAATCTAACACAATCAGATTCACTTAGAAGAGGTGGCTGTCAACCCATAACAACCCTAGTTAATAGCTGAAACTGAAGGGTGTGAAACTTTTCTTGAGTTTCGTAGACCAATTCTACTTGCCCCACTGGCTTTATTACACCTCCTCCATGGGTACGCAGCGCAGAATGGCAGATGAGAGTTTTATTAGGCTATGGATATGGAGCCCTTCTAGAAACATGGTCTGGAGATCATCCACTGCAAGTGTGTTGGTTGTTTATGCAGTATCTAATTGCAAAGTTTTCCAAGCAAAAAATATTTTTGGCTGCTGATAATTTGATCGTCACGAAAAACTTTTTTCCCTTCTGTGCAGATACAAAGCTCACAGAGTGAGTGTCCAAAGTAAACAAATGATATATTTCCTGTCCATCAACAGAAACTGAGTCATCCAATGCATTCACGTTCTGAGGTTTGCTCAAACTTTTCCGAGCTATATGCCCTTCTTTGCAACATTTTCTGCATTTGTACTTTTAGAGAAATGCACGACACTTTTCTATTGTGTGACTTGGTATTGCCCCACAGAAGTTACACTCAGACTGTTTTGTAGATGACTCTTTGCCATTTCTTTGACTCTGAGAGTGAGTGCTGTGTTGCTTTGACTGGGATGCCTTTTCGGATTAATTGACTTGGTCTTGATCTCCACGAACTTGCCTCGTAGGCCTACGAGCGTCAGTGGATTCTTTGCTATTTCAACCACAGTGCGGAACTCCGCAGTTTTACCATCCTTGTCACGATGCCCATTAGTGTTCAACTTTCCTTGTAAAGTTTCGTCTACCAACCCAGCAATAAAACGGTCGCGACAAGCTTGGTCTTCAAAATTCCCATATTCACAATATTTTGCTCGCTCCACCACTCGACATTCCCACGCACTAGTCGATTCTCCTTCCGACTGAAACATGCGTCCCACTTTCGTTCGCTCAGCCTGAACACTGACACTTCCTCCAATGCGCTTTATTAACGAGGGCTTGAATAACTTTCACCGGGTCACTATTATCTTCTTCGGACAATCCTAACGTTTTGTTGTTTGGATTAATCAGTCTCTTTATCTTCGAAGGTAGAGTTGCTCGCAGTGTTGACATGCAAAGGTTTTGTTTCCTCCATTGTTTTTTTTCCCATCCTTGCTTTGATCGTCATATTGGCATCCATTTTTCCACTCGAACCATCCCATCACCGTGCAATAGTCAAAAGAATCCAAAATGAAACAGTCTAGAGCTTCTCGCTCAACTAGCCCTTCTTGCATTAGAGGGACAGGAAAACCGACTGGAGCGCTCGCCATGATAACAGCAAACACAAACAGTTTGTACGGACTCCAGATTGACAACATCCGAAAATGGCGGTAACGATTCGGACAACAGCTCCCACAGTTCGTTCTCAAAGAGAAACCAACCGTACTACGGACGAAACTTCTTGACTTTGGGCGAGTGTTCGTCTACTTCTGACGCCATGTTGACCGGCTGGGAAAGTTTCCCACAAAGAAACAACAGCTCAGATGCAGCCATGTTCGTTTTACACACACGATACGGCCTATGCAAAATACCGCCGACCCTTTTGATGCGATGACAGAATCGTCTCCTATAAACAGTTGCAGATTGAGGTTTTGAACCCCAAATGTCGAGCATACACTACAAACGGCTTTCTAAGTCTTGTGGCATTAGCTCGTGATTTCCTTCTGCTATCTTCAGTGAGCGCTCGAAGTTTGGCAATAAAATTATTTAAATTATTCGTGTCGGGCGAATAAATAAATACGGCAACCAATCAGAACCACTACCAGGTTTTTGGGTAGTGACGTCACCGGACAGCATTATCGCCCAGTGCTTTCAGACGTCTCTCTCCCCGATTGACCTAACGAGCGGAGGAGGCGGCTGAAAGCACCGTTCAGGCCACTAAGACTGAAGTACAGGAACCGTCAGTTACTGTGTGACTTCATTAGTTATAAAATTTTGTTATTATATTATATCAATAAATAATAAGTAAGCTTTAAGTAAGTTGTACCATGCACATGTACACTCTCAGCTTTCGATGCATAGGTTACATTTGGTCAGCCAAGCTTATATATGTTTAATAACATTAATAAAAGTAAAGCTAAATTGATAAGAAATATATCCTAAATGCATCAAAGCTGAACTCATAACACCCCCACCCCCCAACCCCCAAAAAATAAATAAAACTAAGGAACCGTATTTCCCTGAAAACAAACAGTGGCACAAATGAAATCGTTAGGAAATCAAACTCAGTGTAGAGCTTTCTTTGTATGCAGGGTCACTGAGTGAAACAGGAAAAAAATAGTTCATTTTGCAAAAGCTGGATATGGAGGAGCTAGAAATTTAGTCTTTTGGTCAATTAGATTCCATACTTGCTGCACCAGCAAGTCTAGTGCAATACTAATTATCCACTTGACATTTCAACAACAACAAAACCAGGAAAACTACTTATTAAACACAATATGCATATCACTACGCCTGAGTCAAACGAAGGATTGCAGAAATGTTACTTAAAACTCAGTTAAGGCTGGGGGGCTATTATTCCAGTTAAAACCAAGAAATGGATTTAGAAGCCGGAAAACAAACAAAATCTTAAAGACTTGCGGCGTTCGAGTTTAATAATTAATGATACTAAAGCATTGCATGAACATTATTTTTGCCGACGATTTGAAGACATTTTTTAGGCCGTAGTTTTACCAGTTTTTTGCCAATAACCTTGAAAGAAATTCAGCAACGCATTTCACCAAACCCAATGGAGTAAGTAGACAAAACGAGGAAGTCTCCATAATTTGTGAACGTAGCCTGTATGACAACATACTGCATACAACATAAGCTTACAACTCAACTTACGAGCGTCATAAGCCGTCAAACATATTAAAGCGACTGGTTTTCCTTCTCCAACAATAAACAGAAGAAAAAAATCATAGCAGTCTACGAAGCGGCTTTCCCTGCGTAACACAAAGAAAACTTCCCTGGCAGTATTTACGACGCAGTTTTATTACTTTTAGTCTAGAGGTTATCGGTATACGACAAAAAACGACAGAAAACTAATATTATTATACATTGAACTCTCTCACTCTTTTCTGATTAGCCGAAAGAGTACAGTGAATTTTCGTAATCAGCGCCCGTGACGTCATAAATGCAGATTATACAATAATCATTTCAAGGATATTCAAGGTCACGGGTTATCATGTCATGTATGACCGCGGTGCATGATTTCTAAGGCTGTTGATTCCCGTCAGTGAAGAAGCAAAAACAGGACGTCCATTTCTTTTCGTTCAATGTATAATAAAACAATTATTAGATTCGGCTTTTGTGGTATCCAGAATAATCAAGGTCTCGGTAAGGGTTATCAGCCTCAGCTTTCGGCTTCGGCTGATAACAGGTTACCTAGCCCTCGACCTTGATTATTCTGGATATCACCAAAATCTCATCCAATAATTGTTTATAAACTTGTTTGTTTACAATAATTATGCCACCTCATATTCAACAACAACTCTATTCTTTGGAATTTATTAAATTTCTCACAGCATGGGTCCAAATCAGAAAATCAAGGAGACTTCTATTGAAGATGTAACCTTAACTTATAAGCTTATCTCGCTGAAGCAACTGGATAATTTTTATGCAAGACGCAAAAGTTTCTATGTAACAAGGTCGCTTACCACAATTTGGCAGTTCACTTTAGTGTAATTCCTATCGGTAGAACTTCCAGCAAAAGTTGGGAGGACTGAACTGAACAAATCTTTTCGATACATCAACGAATCAACGACTTTTTTCTGCTGTGTTTGCCGTTTTGTAATTCCTCTAAACACACAAAACACGTTTGATTTCTCTTGTTGATCACCTGATGAAATCATGTGACTTTCTTGCTCGACTGCACATCACACCTCGACGCGCGAAGCTCCTCTGAGTCAATTTTTCAGGTATTCCGAATACTGGCAGTTCTTTTCCTATACTCTCATTCGCTCTGCCTCACAGCATTTATTCGTCTCCTTTCTCTAGCCCTGACTCTTTGCAATGCACAACATTGTTCAGTACTATCTCGCCTTCTTTCTACTCCTGGGCGGCTCTTTCGCGATCATCTCGGCCATTTTTTTGGCTGTTAATTCTTGCTCTCTTTCGTTCTCTTTCATGTTTTACTCCAGATAAACTCTATCTTAAATGTTGGATCTACATTCCCGAGCGTTTTTTGACATAACAAATACAAATGAGATTTTTTCTGACAAATCCCGCCGAGAAAAGATTGCATTCCTTTGAACCCCGTGAGGCTTACCTCGACACGCCTCTCCTCCTCCCCTAGAGTCTGTACGGACGGCGTTCGATTGGTCGCTCACTCGTTCGTACGCTGACGTCATAACAACATTTTCTCAGCTTAATGGGTTATCATATTTCTTTCTCCATAGTGCTTCGCTGGCGCGCGCTGAAGCTCCGCCAATATATTGACAGAATCAAACACTTAAGATGAGAGGTTCATTTTTACGGCTGTCAGGACTCCTCCAAACAACGTCAGTGAAATTTAAAAACGCGCCTATTTGTCACGAAAACGGAAGTTTTTCGAAAACGCCCTTCAATCTAAACAAAATTAAACTAAAACGCTGGCTTCGTGTTTGGATGCTTGTGGACGGAGAAGTTTCCGAAAACGGGCTTTTCGAAAAACGATGACGTCACTAAAATCACGTCATTTCTTCAAACACAAACCCAAACTGACCGCTGATTGTTGCGTTGTTTATCTCTCTGCCATATAGTGTGGAAGGAAAACATTTTGTGTAATTTCAGAGTGAAAGTTTTGCTTCAAAAATTATCCGACAGATATTGTAGACGGAAAAGATTTAATACATTTTCGGAGTGAAAACACGCTTTTCAAATTTCTCTGCAGTATGTACGAGACTTCAGAATGTCTGTAATAGAGTTGTCAAATTCCCATTAACTTGTTCCTTGTAGTTATCACTGAAGGATATTACAAAAGATAGGAAAGGGTATAGGCTTCGTCAGAGGAACCAAACTTCCTCAAGCAGCTTAAGGCATGGCTCACTTCTTGGAAAGACCCCCCCCCCCCACCTTTTTCTTATAGAAACAACGCTGTTACTAGCCCTAGGAAGTACAAAAGTAGATACCAATAGGGATTTCCAGTCCTTAAACCCCTTAAAATATTTTTATGGAGGTCAAGTACCTGATGACGTCATAACCTTGGCAATAATAAAACCTCAAATGATTGGAAATTGTTAACTTGAATGAAGATATCGGTTAATCTTTTCCTTTATCTATAGTAAATATCCTTAGCCGGAATGGTGAAGTTTTTATTCTCTTCACAGGATATTAAGAGACAAAATATGTCAGGTGACCTGTTTTGGTATTTATCTCAAACCATAAATCACTGACAGCCATTCCGGTCAGAACCATATAAGCGACAACAAGAAAACTGCCATAGCATTTCATTTGATGAACAATCATTGGATGAGATTTTTGTCATATCCAGAATAATGAAGTTCGAGGTAAGGGTTATCAGTAGAAGCCGAAGGCTCAGGCTGATAACCCTTACCGAGACCTTGATTACATTGGATACCACAAAAACCGAATCTAATAATTGCTTTATTATACATTGACCGAAAAAAAAATGAAGCAATGTTTTTGCTTTTTTACTGATGGGAAGCAACACAAAGCTCGCGAACTTGACATGATTACCCGTGACCGTAAGTGTTTTTGACATGATAATTGTATAATCTGCAGCTATGACGTCACGGACGCTGATTTCGAAAATTAACTGTGCCCAATGAACAGGCCCTTTACACTATCCAGTCACATGGTACGGAAAAAAAAATGCTGGGGCATAATTAACGTAGTGGGGCTTCCAAAGCAAAAGAACTCTTACCAGTCCAGTCCGACTTTCCTTTGTTTTAAAAGTCCCACCGTTTGCGTCCCAGCACAATTTATACCGGACCATGCGGCCGAATCGGGCAAAGGGCATATTCATTGCCTTTGTACAGAATGTGAAAATAAGACCTTTGTTGACCTACTTTCGGGTAATTTATCTCCCCTTACATCCTTTACCCTTCTTAAAATAGCGAAATTAAACCTCGAGAAATATCGCCAGGCGGAAATCGTACAATTAAGTACGCGAAAAGTAATTTTTGTGTTATCATTTTTGGGAGGACATATGAGGAGGCATGGGTCAGTTGTAGTAATGTTGCGCCCATTCACCACTCGCGCAACCCCTGGTTTAAGGCAAATTTCTCCGGGTGGGAACGAAACTATTAGACCAAATTTCGCACTTATCCAGAAAATAACACTGCTTGGGATTTAAAATCTAAAATGAAAATATTTCATATTCAGCGGCATTATCGTGCATGTAGTTTGGTATACTATGCGCCTTTATCATCTCATTTGTACATTGTACAAAACATTTCCCTGCAACACTAAACCACAGTTGCTTCGGTTCATCAGTTCGTTCTGAATTATGACAGGCAGTTTTATACTTTGACTTCTCCAACTCATTTATAATTCATCAATTTATATCAAGTCCCAATAATTGGATGTATCCCACGTTGCGTGCATGCGTTTGGATACCCAATGAAATACAGTTTACAATTCTCCAGCGAGAGTGGTATATGCCACTTGATTGAAACATGTATCAATATTTACAATTTGCTTAATACAATGAATATTTATTGTCGCTTTGTCAAAAGGAGTCAGTGCGAAACCATTCATACGAAAATTAGTTCCGACTACAGGTTGAATTTTATGGGAATGAAAGTCATTTTCATGACAATGGTTTTGCTTTTGGACTCGTTTTGAAACAGAGGCATAAGAAACTCGGAAATGACCTATTGAGGACAACTAACGGAAAGAATAGCGTTCCGCGGAAGTGTTGCTTACTTCTTGTACGAATTTTGGCAGAGGGTATTTGAGACTGTCTAGCGATTCAAATCCTTCTTTAATGGTTAACTGAATGTGAGGTATAGCACTTCACCAATCAATTCTGTTTCCATTCCTCCTCTCAGCACTGCATTATCTATATCTATTAACGGATGTCGAATTTGTTAAAATATTTATTAGAAAATAAAGAATAAAACGAGAGGAAAAAAAAATACTTTTCTTCTCATGCGCCACGCTTATCAATCGCCGAAATCAGCTGGAACGACTTTGTTGCGATATACATCCTGGCTGAACTGCTACTAGAAAATGATCTTATCTGGACATCGTAATGAAATTACGCCATAAAATAATGTGTAAAAAATCATTAATATTGAAATTATTTTGGGAAAGAATGCACTCTCCCAAACAATTCACATTAAATTTTCGCTGGAAAAAAATTAAAACCCAAGCGCTTATGGAAAATGATATTTTTCCACTAGAAATTGTTCGAGGAACATATATGAACTTATATTCATTTGAATCGTCGATGAAGTAGGCATTTCTGGATAGTTTTACCTTCAGGGTTCACAAAAATTCAAATTTCAAAATCACGCCGAACTCATGCTTTGCGAAAATCTCTCTCCAAAACCCCGAATTTGAAGCGTTTTGTCACTCACATGTCAATAGCTACCACATATCGGCAGAAGTAAAATCTATTCTTTAACTATCCAGCTTCATCATGTTAAAGTTTCAGCGAAATCGAACAAAGCCAGAAGTGGTTAGAATTTTTCTTGTGACCTTTGCTCACCCTTTTACGCAACAAAGGAAACGGCGGTCGCCAATAGCAACGAAAACACGCAAGCATAACATCATCGGTCATTTCGGTAAAAAAAATCCACGATAACTGTCCGAGAATTGAAACTTGAATGGGAAAATCTTCTAGGTTATTTAGACGAAAATATAACCTCAGCGGGCTAAAAAAGCGAGCGAAATGAAAAACAGAACCTGACACAATGCGAGGTAAGAAGAGCCGATAATTTATGCAATTCTTGCATTTGGCACGTAACAGATGAAAAAGCTTACCTGTGGATAATTTCGGCCTTACAAGCCAGCAACATGTCCCATGTTACTTTCTTTATACTTCCAAATGCCCTGGCTTCCATCTCCGAATGATCTTCCCCGAGTTTTGAGCAAATAAACGTTTCCTCGACGGTGACCGCCATGCTGATTTTATGCATACTAATATCACTGAGTTTACAAAACTCTCCCGAGAGGGGGATATGAGGAAAAAAGCTGAAAATTGGCCTGCAATTGGCCAATGATGATATCATCCCACTTGCCAAATTTGGCAGCAATCGGAAGTAAAATGGCTCTGCAGCCTCACTTTCGAGGGTTGGCTATTTGACGGACCAATTTCCGGGCCAAGTGCGGGATTAAGTCTTTGTTTAGCATTTGCTAAAACCAGGGTGTAAACTAATGACGAATGAGACTCATCGAAATAATTGTAAAACGAATGCTAGCATTACGATGGATTCAAATTGGCTAAAAAGGAAAACAAAAAAACAAAGAATGATGCGAGACCCAACGCATAAGGCAACCAAATGCATCGTGGTTTTCGCGGGGCTGGGAAAATATCCGGTCCCCGAACAAGACAAAACCAAAGGATCCAGAAGCGGTTTTCACCAGAAACGTAACAGCATCACATGTCTCTACGGCCCGGATCACACGTCGCATTTCTGCCGTGCTGAATGCAGTTCAAATAAAAGATAATGAAGCAAATCATCTCATTATCTATTGCCTCAATTGCATTCGAAATGGAAGAAATGCGACGTATGAACCGGGCCTACGCTACATTAGACACACTAATACACCACATAATCACAGGTACATTACTAACCGGCAAGCTGGACTGTCTTCCACATCAAAATCCTGAAAGTAAATGTTTATCGACCATCCTTCAGGAATAGGATATACAGGAGAGTTAATGTCCGCATTCCTTGGGTAGCTGTAAGGATATCCTTCACTGGTCAGAAAGCCGATGTCTGGGCCAAACGCTGTTAATACCAAAGTAGGTTTTTTGTTATGTTTCTTCTACATTACAAGGAGTATATTTTAAACAACATTTTAGAGGAATAGACATCCAGTAACCTGAACTCAACAAACAATGAATTTGAGCATGTTAGTTTGTCGTTGCATTTCTAAAATTTATTTACTGCTGTTTAAACGAAGTTTTAGTTTACTTTTTGTTATTTCTTGTCTGTCTCTCATTTTATTGGTTAGTTTAAATAAGTTTAACAGTTAACGGATATTTGAATCTGTATGTTTCATTGTATATGAGTAGATATTGTATACCGATCATTTTGTAAATCTTTACTATACATTCATAATTGCTAATGATGTTTGAAATATCGAAGCATGTTCCGAAAATTGAAAAGCTTTGTTGTGTGTTTAAAGATAATACTTTTTCATTTGTTATGTAGGCTCATCTAAACATGTGAAGGACTGGAAGAATATGAAATAGTTACTCAAAGCCAAAATGCAAGTCGAGGGTTTGCAAAACTTAAAAATCCTTCCAACTCCCCTAGTGTTTAGATACAGCTACGTAAGCATCGAAAAAGTACT
Organism: Catalaphyllia jardinei; assembly: GCA_022496165.2. NCBI lineage: Eukaryota > Metazoa > Cnidaria > Anthozoa > Scleractinia > Caryophylliidae > Catalaphyllia > Catalaphyllia jardinei. The sequence goes on from JAEMPF020024165.1 coordinate 26,715, forward strand.
CTTTTACTTTTATAAAATGATTCTTAATAGTACGTGCGAATCTAAAACGCTGCAACCGTGTTCACATGCGTTCATCTAAACACACCTATCAACGGGAGACAGCGCGTACTATCTCAGTTATTTTATTAAATCACTTTGCCATTCATTGACACCTGGCACGCAGCAGGGGAGTAAATTGAATTCCTTTTTTTATACACAAAATAACAGTTTCTCAAACGTTTTGGCCAGGATTGAAGGCATTCAAGATATGTCGCTAGTTAAGACAGATGCCATGACAGAGGGTTTCAATTCCTCGAAGTTTATGTGGGACGGACGCTGAAGCATTGCACTATATTTGACAAGAAAACAGAGGTTATGTAGAGAAAACCTCTTACTTTTGAAGTTGACTTGGAGTTCTTTCATTTCAGTTCCATACTGGTTGGTGGCCTGGCAGGTGTAGTTTCCATCATTGTACAAACGGATGGTTGCAGTGTTTGTTGAATTCACCAGTAATGTAGAGGTCCGTATCAGTGCTGTGTATATGGGAGGAGTTCCTTTGGCTGAACATGACAACGTGCCTCCTTGTATTGCTAACAGAGCAGCTGGAAATGCTACCGTTGGTGGAACTAATTGGTTAGAAATAAAAATCTTTTACCTTTGATGTTCATTGACTGATACATACCTTACATACCTGCTTACGTTAATTTTAAATCACATCTTGCTGTAATCAGTAGAGTCACAGATTACGTGGTTATTTCACAAAAGGGGATTCGTTAGGATGTCTGGGACTTCTGAGTGTATTTTCAATCACTGGACCAAACTCTGCATGTATCAAAGCAAAAGAATAAAAAGACAGTTGACATCGACAGAAGTTTTGCATTTCCTGCAACTGTTTGTTTAAAATGGCCATAAAAAACTCCGTTGGAGAGGTACGTAGTCAATTTATCTTCCTTTATATCATTATCTTTTAACTGCAGACAGTACTGCTTCGGCCTTCTGGGCCTCATCAGTGCAGTGCTGATGCTAGGATGGAGAAGAACCAGTATGGTCACCGCAAACGATCCCACACTTGTGGTACCGTCTAAGCCATGCCAGAGTGCTCAAACTAGAAAAAAGGCTAGTGAGCATTTATTTTTTATTTGATTTAATATGGTAAAAGGTATTTAGTTACTTATTTATTTAATTTTTGTTTCTTTTTCCATTTTTTTTGTTTTAATTTCAAAACCCTTCCAGAGCCTTACAAGCCATTTCAAGATACCAAAACACACAACATGCCTCCCCTCATTTTTACGCTTCACATCTTTATACTTAGTAAGGATTTTAATTTTTCTATTATTTCCTTTTTTTTCACTTAGGCATGATTTTGTCTACACTCCATTCCTTTGTAACTATAAAAGCAACCACAAGGAAACTGACAGTGTGTATTTTTGGCGCGTCAACAACATCATTTCCATAATTCAGATAATAATCTTTGGTAGCTCGTACTTATATTAGCAAAGCTATTAAAGGCGAGCTACTTAACCTAGGCAAGAGATCTATTCTATTAAGCACAACGAAGCTTTAAATAATTTTTAAAAAACTAAATGACAAAAGAGAAACTTCTCGATTAAAACAGTACAATTCTAACGCAAAATTGACAAGAACGGGCTCAAATATGTCTGTCTCTTCATACGATCTAAAAAAAGGAAAAACTGCTGAGAAGCGCTCGCCTATCAGTTTGTGATTTCTCTACACTTCGTTCGTGCTTTTGCAGCCTGCCGAGTTTATAACAGAACAGAACACAGTTGAGGCAATTCTTACGCCATTCGAGAGTGTTGATAACTTCTGCCTTGACGCGATTAATATGAACTCAGTTTTCGTCAAATTTAATGTAAACTGACAACCATCGTTTATCCTACATATAATATCTTGATCTGTAATGTGGATGATTTGTTCCGTGCACAAGGGTGGAGAAAAGTCAGTCATTAAAGATTGGAAAGGAAAGCTACAATGATGTAC
>JAEMPF020014503.1:0-2500 GCA_022496165.2 Catalaphyllia jardinei
TCGAGTGGTGTATTCCAGGAAAATACTTGCGCCTGTATAATAAATCAACTAATACACTGGATAGTTTTACCAATCCCTTGAACAACTGGCCCAGATACAACTTGTCGCTATGAACAACTTTAAAAAGCACCTTCTTGTTAAGCACAGCATTCTGGTACATGTAGCACTGAACTGAGTCGCACAGAGTCTTACCATTCTTTGGTGCCCTTTGGGAATTCCAGCTTCAGTCAAGTCCCCATCTGTCAAGTCGCTAAGGAATTCCAAGTCATCCCATCCATATTCCAGAAGACTGCTGGTATACTGAGGAAATCCTATTCGTTCCATAATTTCACCAACTGTTTTAGGCTTGGATTTCTAAAACAACAAAATATGCAATATCGCACTGTCGGCTACTTGAACACGACTTAGACCGTTTTAAAGAAGTTCGGGGGGGGGCGTATCCTCTAATTCAGTAACAGTGTACCTAGACATGACGTGTGACCAGGTACACGTGATCATGACGAGTGGTTGCATCGTCATCTTAGGCTAGGTAACTCTATTTACTTCCAGGAGTGTACGTTTTCGCATAAGAGGTCAAACATTTCACCAGCCCACAGTCGGCTGCTTTTAGATTCAAGGCTAAAACGATCAACTTCAATAATGGTAAAAAAGTTAATTCCATACTTGGGAGTTAAAGATGTTAAAAGATTGTGTTAAAAATTGTGGGAAACAACAGCTAGCCTTCTTGTGCGCAAAAATATTTTTCCTCGCCAACCGCTCTCTGACACATCCTGTTCTTGTATAAATCGATGTAATCACTGTGCTGTTTCAGTGCGCATGCCCAGAGTTAACACCTAGATGCCTTATTGCATCACACTGCCCATTCACTAGATTTAGCTATTGCTGTAGTAACTCAACACTTCAACTCAAATACGATATTTCCACTCGTAAATCGGACTGCAACTCGAACGCATTGTAGGAACAAACATAATTTAACTCACTTTTACCGAGTCGTCTTCAGCTGTCAGTCTGTCTACTATGACGGATGATTATGCAGAAACTAAAGTGTGTACGACTGGAAAAGTTTCTGTAGGTTATACGCAGAATTGGGTTTTTCTTGTATATTTCATTGGTAACACACAATAGTTTAAGTTATTGATATCAGTTTTGTATAACATATCGGAATCACAAAAACTTCATGTTTTACCGATTTCGACTTTTTGCTACTTATTGGTATCATGGAAATTCCAATTGTCCTAAAGAAAAACAGAATACCAAACTTCGATCTACTTCCTAGGTATCTACAGGTGTAATTTTCATATCGATCTAGGAAAGAGTGGCAAAAGCTGATTGAAGATGTTTCGGTAAAACGTAATCGAGACACCTCATGTAAAAGTTGATATTAGAATACAGAAAGTCGACTTGTGACAAGACAGATCAAGGATGAGACAGTCAATCTTCTATGTAGGCGTTGTTACCATGGTAACCACACCCAAGTTATTTTTTGAAATGGTTTCCAATCCTCTCACGGATATTGTTAGCAGGCCCAAGCACTTCGCAGATGTTTTCGTGGAGGAGAAAATCCACGTAAGCGCACCACACGACTGGCTACTTTGGACATTTTCAAAGCTGAGAGTGATCTAAAAATGACTTGAGAACCGTACATACCTCTCTTACCCTTCATTTACAAAAAGCATTCTTGAATATTAAATACCTTGGCTGGTAATGGAGGTGGATCTCTTGACATCTGCAAACATATTCCACAGCAATAAAGACAGTTTAACACACTCTGCGCTAACATGAACCATGTGACGACCATGTACTCTCTCAATCAAAGGCCGAAAAAAGAAAATGTCAAAAGAACCAAACCTTTGCCGTGTCCGGTTGAGTGGCTGAATGTCGTTTTGAAATCACTGGAGGATTTTCGTCAACGCGCTTTGCTGTACCTATATATAATAAAAACCATTACAAAATAGTACAAAGCAAAAACAAAAAAATTAAAGTGCACCATGCAGCTGGACGCACTACCTCACAATAAGTAACTACCAGATCCTTGGCGTTTTAGCGTTCCCGTGCTGATATGGGCATTTGTTATCTGATCACCGCGGTTTCAAAATTAAAACTGATAGTTAAAAGTCTGATGACGAGATTGTAAAGTGTGCTATTTAACAATTAGACTACGAGCCCGAGTTGTCTAATTGTTTTAGTATAAATTTACCGTAGTCTCATTGCATAAAAAGAAAAAAAGTCAAGTAACACGTAGAAAAGAACTGTTTTATTACGTTAGATCAGGTTCAAACGTGATGCGCGATATGCGCTGATGCGTAACTGTTGACTATCAGCAGATAGTCATCAGTAATTTAGCCAATCAAATTCACGGATTCACAATAGACTACGGTAAATTTATACTAATTATGGTTAGTAGCGGACATTGGCTTGAGCGGTCTGGGTTCGAGCACCTGGCTGGGGCTCACTGTGTTATGGTCTTGGACAGAGCACTTTATTCTCTCAGTATCTCTCT
>JAEMPF020014503.1:10000-26220 GCA_022496165.2 Catalaphyllia jardinei
CTTACAGTGACTCTCCTTGCCATTTCAAAGAAAACAGAAAAACTTGCGTTGACTTGACGTCGATGGATGTGTAAAAAAGGCAAAATATTGACGATTACCGTTAACTTTTAGGAGCGAAATTTAAGCAGCAAAAAAAAAAAAAATCCAGCCCGTGGGCCGTATCGCGAAAAGCTGGACTGGTCACGTGGGTAAGATTAGGCAAGCAAATTTGAGGATTTAAGCATCCGGCCCTCTCAGATGCTTGAGAAAAAATAAAGTAGCATACTTTGTGGAAATACCCATTTTAGGACATTTTTAAAAGAACATTCTTTACAAGGCCAACATTCTATGAAGATCTACAATATCGGTTTAAAAGAAAGAAGAAGCTCAAAGATAACATTGAAGACAATTATGACGGAAATCTCTACAAGGAGCTATCGGGAAAGGGGATTTTAAACGCTGCAGACAATATTTCGTTTTTAATGAACACTAAAGGGGGGCCTGTTTTTTAATCCTGAAAGGTTTCAATCTGGCCCCTTTATTATATTATTATTGAACTTGGATATGGAAAGCAAATGTCAAGAGAAAACATGTTATTTTCTGGTCAGCTGTGATTTGATGAAAAAAATAAACCTGCAATGTGGACATTTCTAAGGCCGCATATGTTACCCTGGATGCCAGAGATCTTCTCGCTCGCCAGCGGCGAGGAACGTCCGTCCGAGCTAGTAGTGCTGGTCGGCGAGAGACCTCTGGTTCAAGCAGTTAAGTCTTTTGAGAGCGCCGATCCAATCACGTTGCCAGTTATTTCTCCAGAGTCAAGATTTGACCCTGGGAATCTGATTTGTCGGTTGGAAAAACGTTTCTTAAAAGGGCTGCTATTGGTTAAGTGTCCGATGATCTTGGTCAAACCGGTTGTACAGTCTCTCCCGTAAAACCGTGAAAGCCAAAGAAAATTTCTGGAATGTTTATTCTTTTACCAAAATGAAACTGGAAAAGATAACCGCCAAACCGCAGCATTAACTAGTCACGAAATGACGCGAAACAACGAGCAGGCTTTTTCTTTTATCAGAAATCTTCAATTTTACCGGTTACAAATACTGAAAATTTTCCTTCTCGATTTCGGCTTTGGTATCCTCAAGGAATAGATATAACATTGTACGGAAGCGATGTTAAATCAAGAAGACAGATACAGACAGACACAGCTAGACAGCGCGTCTGAAAGCGAGAAAAAATGAGCCAGTCACAAGCAATGTTCATCTGTGTTTGTTTCACGCGCAGTTCAAAAGGTCATCAGCTAGTTGGCTGTGATTGGTGGTTTTTGATCCGTATTTTTTTTAGCTGAGAAACCTTTACCCATGACACCAACTTGTACCATTGTAAATTTCCACAATTTGCTCTCACTTTTAGGCTAATTCGGTAGCTTGGTTTTTTAACAGACGGAATCAAGTGACTAGTGTTGGTTTTTGATAAAAGAAAATAGCTTTTTCAGAGAGATGCAAAGGGAAAATTGAAGATTTCTCGTAGAAGAAAGGCCCAGTGATTCGTGAAACATAAACATAAAACATGACACGTGTATTTTACTCCACGTGGGTAAAACCAGTTTGCTGTGTTTCTAAAATAAGCTCTGACTGCGGATGTCAATCACAGGAAATTGGCGTTGGCATGGAGGTCAGGTTATTATCCGTTGGTACCAGAGGTTTTTTCCTCGCCGCTTTGCGACTCGCCTTCGCGGCTTCGCCGCTCAATTCTATCGCCCCCAACGAGAAAAAAACCTCTGGCACCCAGGGTACGCATATGTACGCCCTGAAGGAACTTGAGTCAGGTGTTGAATTCGAGTCACCTTCCAGAGGATAGTTTTTTTGTAAAGCTGTGCTTTTGGCATGCACTTGTGACCTGCCCGCTTGATGCCTTGTGTGTAACAGCATGCAATACAATGGGGAATACGGGTGCTGGAAATGTCTTCAGCCTGGTAAAACTAAAAAAAAACTGGACAACGGGACATGCAAGAGGCTTTCCTTTCAACGAGGAGGAACCCAAAGGAAGAACTAATGAATTGACACTAGAGCACGCAAAGGAAGCCATGCAGCAACAAGTGGCATGGAAATCAAGGTATGGTGTCAACGGTGTCAATGGTTTCAGCTGGCTTTCCATTCTTCAATATCACGATATTGCCCGCGGAACCGCAGACTATGTCGTGAGCCATTGATTATATGCATGGTGTACTCCTGGGGGTACAACTTGTGGTTCGGAAATACCCAATGAAAGGAAGAATTCAGTTTGTACCACTTAGTCAACGTGGTTGATCAGCATTTGAAACACATTTCTCCAACACATGACATAACAAGACTACAACGATCTATTTCAGAACATTTAAAGTATTGGAAGGCCAATGAGCTTCTCTCATTCTTGCTTTGTTACGATCTTCCTGTACTATACGGTTTTTTGCCTGATAAATATTTTGAACACTACTTTTACTTTGTGCTAGCGATCTACCTCTCATTGCAAGACACCATTTCAGAAGCACAACTTACCACAGCAGAACGACTTTTGCAGCAATTTTGTTGGACTTTTTCAAACATTTTCTTTTTTCAAACCCTTCGTAGCTAGTAAGAATGGATGTAAACCAGAACAAGGCCCCACATTTTGGTGCCATTTATAATTAATTGATTTCCTAGTTTTGCATTGCGCATTCCTACTGTGCACGATTTTTGCGTCATCAGCGCCCGCACATGAGCGCGCGCGCGTGTACAAAAGGTAAGAGATGTCCCTCAAACTAAGCTCGATAGACATATAAGTGCTCCTTTTCTCTTAAACAAGCACGGTGACCCCACTTTTTATTTTATAAATTCAATGAGAACAATATCCTCAATAACTGAGAAAAAAATTGGCAAAAATCTATGACTACTTTTCGGCAAATGAAATAACTGCTACAGATAGAGACGTACCCGGCCCAACAGAGCAAGTCCAAATTATGTTTCCTTTAAAGGATAAAAATATTAATTAATAATGCAGGGTATTTGAAGACATTTTTTCTGGGAAGTAGATGAATAAACAATGAAAGAAAGTCGAACTCTGTGCGATATGACACGCTGCATTGGGAAATAATCGCGCTTATTTGTTGCGCACAGAGATTACCAAAAGTCACCTTAATAACAGCATTTGTCAGCGTTGTGGGGTGAAAAAAAGCACGGTGACCCGCTCTCTCGGAAATCTATGGTGGGTTCTTTTACTTGGGAATCACTTTAATTTCTCTTATGTATACTCAGATAACTGTTTATGCTGCTGATTGGAACATAGATCTAAATCTTTGGTATACACACCCAAGTTAAGTTTACACATGGAACACTGACTGATCTATCGAATAATAAGAGGAAGAATAATGTGTAAACAAACAAGGGTGTGTCTGCCAATCACTCAGTTCATTGTGCATTGAAGAAATCTCTATTCAGAGTGGATTCATCGGTTGCTTTGATACACCCCTATCCAACTGATCAGTGAAGGACATCCCAAGGGAAATTAAAAACACCTGTAAAGGTCAACAATTAAGGTTGAGGCTTAAAGGGCATCTCAACTACCTGGACAACTGTTTGTGTTGCATGACTGGGACTGGGTCTCCTTTTCTTTGCAATAGTCACGAAGTTGGTCAGAATGGGCCTCACATAATCGCCGGCGAATTTGAGATCCACTACCACATGTCACAGGGCAACTGTTCCACGCTCCCCAGGGCCCAAGATCTAAAATAGAAATATTTTATAAAGATTTAAAACATCATGGGGGAAAACTCATTTAAAGAAGCAAAATGTATTAAATGTTTATTATCAAGTCATTTGTAGTACTGTATAAAATGTCCTCACAATCAACCCTGCAGAAACTTATCATAAAAAAGTACCAAACATATGATCTAAAACTGTGGAGGAGTGTGACAGACTACAAACAAAATTAAAACTGAACACTATTTAATGGCACCCAATACATGTGGTCAAGCCACAACAGCACCATCTAAAAAATACTTCTAATTACAGGAAATTACTAGGTGCAAGTACAACAAAAAAAACACAAATTGAAACTTAACATGAATAAATTAAATAAACTGAAATTGGCACAACAATATGCATGTTTAAAGTTTGTTCTCTAACAAAGGAACTGGCGGAGGTAGAGTGGAACCCGCTTAAATGACTGACACCCACATAAATGTATAACAGCAGAAGCCCATCACAAGGAGCATGCAGCTACCCTGTATTCCTGTCTTGGCATTTTCAGACTGATCAATTTGAATAATCATTTGATTACTTCTTAATAATTTACAAGTGGCAATTTCTGTGAGACTTCAGTATTTTACACGACAAAGGGGGTGTAAAGCTCCTTCAACTTTACTGGATGAAAAGCTCTGTTGCATATTTATCTTTACCAAGAAAAAAAAAACTTCAAACCAACCCAAGCTGCTTTAAAAAAAAGGTCAAGAAAAGGAGCCAAAAGCTACCATTAAACAGATTTTTTTTTAGCACTCAAGGGAATTCATTAAATTATCCCGGTTGATGCTGACTTGAGCTCCCTCAGTGGACGTTAATGTTGTACAGGTTAGATTTGCTAAGTTTTACGAGGAACCCTTTCAGTACACCACCATTAAGTTGTAACATTGTAGGAACAGCATTATCTTCTGCAGGCATTTAGGTGCTGAAGCGAGGTCCTTCTGGAAAGTTGATTGAAGGGGTTGGTGATTGGCATAGACTATGATGTTTGATTTCCCCAGAAGCCATTAAGGTGACTAGGGCTTTTGCTTCATCAAATGCTTGTTTGTGTTGTTTGAAGAATCTCCTAAAAATTGAGTAATTGTAGTCAAGACATGACAGTTGATAAAAGTGTTGGTTTTTTGTCACTGACTTGTATATTTTAGCAAGACGTTTCGGCGAACTCTTAAGCCTCCATCAGTTGAAAAACTGCTCGATGTTCCGCGTGATTTAAAAACTTCTTTTTTTAAAATTGAAACGTTGCACGTGCAGTATGCGTGTGACTCAAAAGAATTTTAAGTGTGTGCTATGCACTTGTAGACTTCTGGGCTGGGTTGTTCGAAAGCCGGTTAACGTTAACCCAGGGTTAAACGTTAACTGAAGTACTATGTTCTATTGTTTAAAAGTATTTTTCACCTCTGATGTTTGGTGTAGTGTGAGATTACTTCAGCTCAAAACTGAAGGGCACATAATATAAACAGAACACCTCACCAAAAAGTTATAAAACTGAAATCAAAATTCTCGCTAACCCTGGGCTAGCTTAATCGGGCTTTGAACAACCCGGCCCTGGGATGACCATGTGATCATTCCTAGCCTTCGGGTCTTGTACAGACATCCAAGCTTCTAGAAAAAGCCATTGATGGTAATGTGCCTCGTGTCCGACGACTTCAACGTTTTCAAAACTCATGTGATGATGACGTTCGTGAACATGACACGCAAGTTTGGTGTTATGATCAAACATCACAACAGCCTTTTTGTGCTCAGAAACCCGCTTCTTCAGTGATCTTTCAGTCTGGCCATAGTATACAACATCGCACTGACTGCAATATTTATTGATTCTGTACCCTACTCCAGATGAAAGAGGGTCGGTTTCATCCTGCTGTTTCCGTCAAGAAATGGTTTTGTTGTACTTCCTTACATTAAGGGCGTCTCAGAAAGAATTGGTCGCTTACTAAAGCAACAAAGTTTGCGAATTTCGTTCAAGCCACAAGTAACCATCAACAGTCTATTTCTTCGACTGAAACAGCAGGATGAAACCGACCGTCCATCATCTAGAGTAGTGTACAGAATCAATTGCAGTCAGTGTGATTTTGTATACTATAGCCGCATGGTCACCCCAAAAGTCTACAAGTGCAAAGCACTTTTGGATAGAACTTGCTGAGGTAGTTGATGGCACCCAGGAACCTGCAGACTCCATTGTTTGTCAGTTGGGGCGGGCATGCTAACTATGTCTTGGAGAGCAACAGGGTTGGGCTGCAGACCATTTGTAGTGTAATGTGATCCATGAAGGTTGCCTTTAGAACCCGGAATTTCATTTTGTTAACACTCAGCTTTACATGATGGTGCTCATATCATCCAAACACAGCGACATGGTTGAGATTCTTTCCATTGGTAGATATACTCTAACCAGCTGACCCCATCACTGCTTTCATTGTTTGCAGTTTTGAAATGGGTTGCCGGTGAATAGGGGCATAGACAGGTGTGACATTAGGATCCAGGTTTGTTTAGTTCCTTTTCGGCTTTTTCCCAAGTCTGTATGTTCAATTGATTTCGATGACATCGAAAACGAGCGGCCCAGAGTAACCTAGACCATAACAGAATGCGAATGCACTTGGATCAGCAGCAAAATACTTGTTGTTGGGCTAAGCCTCAGGGATTTCAATTCCTTGGTTTTTGTTAACTCTTACAGCAAGAAACCGAAAGGGCTCAGTTACTTGATCGGCTTTGCTATCTGGACAACCTCAATCATTCTCACCAAATAACGCAGTCAGAGCGTAATGCTGATTATTGCACCTTGTAGAAATGGGAAGCTGTATCTTTTAGCAAGTTTTTTAAAACTGTATCTTTTGGCAAGTTTTTTGGTGCATCTTCAAAAAACCATCTTCCTTAGAACTTACAGTTATAACCATTATTATGCTTGTCACACAAACTTATTTAATATTTGACTTGCACCACATCTGAAAACACAAGCAGCCAGTTGTATCAAGTTTTGAATGCCAACAGGTTGTGACCAGTAAATTCTGTTCAACTACAGAATGTTTTAATAGCTCCGACTCTTTTGAATCAAAAGCTGGAAGAATATATCACTCCTGTACAAATTTGACATTATCAGCTGAAAGATCCGTGTGTATCCCGGAGTTCAGTTATAATAGCACTTGCCAGGATGAAATAATAACTGTCTCACTGTTTTGTGATCTGAGTTGCAAAGTCCAAGGTCGGGATGATTTGACTTCTTGTTGTTGATTTCTATATATTAAAGATAATTCTAGAAAACGTTCCTGTAGTCGTTGTTTTAAAAACAAAAGAAAAATCACTATCGCCCAAGAGAAGCTTAATTAAATATTCCTTAGAAGTAGTGTGAATACATTAGAGTTTAAAATAGCAACTGTCAAATGTTCAGTTTCACAATAACAACACTCCCACATATGACGATGCTTATTTGACAGTTTTCATTCCTAGTTTGATGACAAGCTTTTCAAACGGATGCTTATGTCTTAGGTAAAGGCTTCATAAGAATATCTGCAATCAAAAGTAAAATGGTATAGTGAAGGGGAAAGGAACACAAAATATTTCCAGTCTAGAAAAACAACATTTCAATAGTAAAACTATCAGTAATCTTGTTACTGACGATGGTGTAGTGTTCATTTGCATATTTTATATTTTGCATCGCTAAGGATTGTGGGATAGGCATCTTGTAGAAAACCAGCATGGTCGCCCTATGACCTATTAAAATCTTTCGTTAATCCTTTACATCTTGTGTTGATACGAAACGAAAACCTTACAAATGGCGACGATGATGGGATCGCTGTAATTGCAGACGAAAATCTTCGTGTTTGAGGCGCTGAACCCACCAAGAAAACACATCACCAATCGACTGTGTTTTCGATGTCTTCGGATGAATCGGATCCTTCATCGACCTCGGCACCTTCACAGTTTTCAGGAACCCCTACCTAGACTATGGCTACAGCGATCAATCTATCGACCATTCCTGGGTTTGAGCTTCAACCGAAGGACACAGCACCTACCCGTTGTAGGTGCTGTGTCCTTCACAGCGATGAGCATTACCCAAGCGTCCCGAAAGAAAGCAATGTTATTGCATTATGTTGGAGAGGAAACCTGCGATGTTATCGAAACTCTTACCGTACCACAACCGCCCGAAGGGAGTGATGAATACGAAACTGCCGTTAAAGCATTTGCCGATTACTTCGAACCTCAAAAGTGTGTTGATCATCACGCGTACGTCTTTCGTCAGGAATCGCAAAAGTCTGGTGAGAATATCACCGAGTTCTACACTCGTCTCCCAAACAGCCAAACCTATCTTTCAGGCCAAGATAATGGACACACCAATCCGCATAATGGCAGATTCAGGAGCAACGGTCAACAACGTGGCAGAGGGCTCTTCAGGATCCATCCTTAGCTGGATAACATCACAAAAGCTGAATCTCATCAAAGCTGTAAGTACAGTAGGACAACCTCCTGCAAATTTGGCACCTGGTGTCCCAGACTTCCTCAAGGACTTCCCCTGTTTGTTTAATGGTATGGGTGAATATCAAGGTGAACCAGTTCGCATACATGTGGATGAATCTGTTAGGCCAGTGGCGCAGCCGCACTGCCGCATCCCGTTCCGTGTAAGAAAGCAAATGGAAGAGAAGCTAAGACAACTGGAAAATGAGGACATCATTGAACGCGCTGAGGGCCCGACACCTTGGGTCTCACCAATTGTAGTTGTACCCAAACCGTCAAAGCCTAATGAAATCAGAATTTGGATTGGCATGCGGTCCCTCAACCAAGCTATCATCAGAGAGCGGCACGTCACTCCTACCATTGACGATGTGGTGTCAGACCTCAATGGGTGCAAAGTATTTAGTAAGCTTGATCTTAGTCAAGGGTACCACCAGATCCCGCTCCACCCTGATTCGAGACAATTCACGACGTTCTCCACTCATGTTGGGTTGTTTCGCTACAAGCGGCTGAACTTTGGTCTTTAGTGTGCTGCGGAAGTCTTCCAAAAGAAAGTGAGTGACACCATCAATGGTATTCCTTGTGATAAAAACATCAGCGATGACATCTATGTTGGTAGCACAGACAAGGACACTCATGACCAGCATCTGAAACAGGAGTTCCGTCGACTCCATGAGAATGGACTGACAATCAACCTACCCAAGTGTCAGTTCCGAGTTCCCACTATGTTGTTCTTTGGCCATGTGTTCTCCAAAAAGGGTACGTCATCTGATCCGAAGAAGGTTGAGGCTCTACAAAATGTTGCTCCAGCAACCAATGCCTCTGAAGTACGAAGCCTTCTCAGCTCCGCTGCATTCTGCTCTCGGTTCATTAAGGACTTTGCGTTAATCACGAGACCTCTTCGACAGTTGACCTGTGATAAAGCAAAGTAGCAATGGACGCAAGAGGAACAGTTATCCTTTGAACGCCTGAAAGCAACATTGTCGACCAAGACCACTTTGGGATACTTCGATCCAAAGAAACCCACTTCTATTTTCGTCGATGGTAGCCCTATCGGTCTAGGTGCCGTCCTAACCCAAGAGGAAGAGTCGAGCAAGGAAGTGACACCACTTCACTATGCAAGTTGCCCGCTTACTCCCACTCAGGCAAGGTATCCCCAAATTGATCGTGAAGCTCTTTCAATCTACTGGGCAGTCAAGCGCTTTCACCTGTTTGTGTATGGCGAAGAGTTCAAGGTCATCACTGATCATAAGCCCTAAGTGTCTTTGTTCAACAACCCATCTTCCAAACCGTCCGCCAGGATAGAACGCTGACTTTTAGAGCTACAGCAGTACCGTTTCACTGTGGAGTATCGCCCCGGTGCCTCCAACCCAGCCGAATATGCGTCGAGACACCCAGTAGGAGATCCTGACGTAGAATCCGAGGAACACATTTCATTTGTTGTAAGGAATGCAGTGCCGAAGGCAATAAAATTGTGTGAGTTTAAGTTTGCTACAGCAAAGGATCCAATGCTTCAAGCTGTCATGTCTGCTGTCAAATCCGGCTGATGGCACAAAGCTCCCCCCCCCCTGATGTATCATTATCTGAACTGTCACGTTATGAGCAAGTGAAAGAGCAGTTAACATGTACAGACACTGTGTCGTTGAAATCTTATCGCCTTGTGGTACCTGCTATGTTGCAAGAAAGAATTGTTGACATTGCTCATGAAGGCCAGCTGGACATAGTAAAGACGAAGGCTCTTCTACGAGAGAAGGTGTGGTTTCCATACATGGACAAAATGGTAGAAACGATAGTCAAGGCTTGCTTACCATGTCAAGTGGTTACCCCAGTTCACACAAGAAAACCGCTTCAGATGTCAGTATTACCTGACAGCCCTTTTGATGAAGTCAGTGTGGACTTTGCACATGTGGATGATGATTACTCCAGATTTCCCTTCGTTGAACCAGTGCCATCTACGTCTGCTAGGGCTGTCATCCCCAAGTTGGATCAGCTATTTTCCACATTCGGAGCTCCCGTGTAGTGAAATCTGATAATGGCGCGCCGTTTAATGGAGAAGAATTTACAAAGTTCGCGTGTGTGCTTGGTTTCAAGCATCGAAAGGTTACTCCCCTCTGGCCAAGGGCTAACGGTGAAGCTGAGAGATTTGTGACAACGTTGAAGAAATGCATCAAAGCAGCCAAAGTAGAAGGGAGAAATTGGAGAAAGAAGCTGCAAGCCATTTTGCGAAACTATCGCACTACGCGCCATGCAACCACTGGTGTTGCTCCTGCTGTACTGTTGCTGAAATGGCATGTTCGCAGCAAACTACCACAAGCCAAACACATTGACCCTGTGGCTGAGATCATACGTGAAGGCGACTCCTCACATAAGCTCAAGATGAATGCTCATGCTGACAACAAGGCCTATTTGAAACCTTGCAACATCTCCCTTGCCGAAGGTGTGCTGGTTAAAAGACCGTTTTCCGTATTGAAAGGTGGAACTGTCTATGGTGCTACCCCCATGACTGTTGTGAGTAAGAAGGGCAGTATGATCACAGCCTAAGGCGAGAATCGCACAGTCACAACGAACTCATCATTTTTCAAGAATGTACACCAACCAGCTGTCAACCATGGAAATGATGACTCTCAGAACAGTGGCTTTGGCTCTTCAGCAGACAAGGAGTGTAATCAGAAGCCGCCACCCGCTCCCGAAAGTTCGAATGTTCCCGGTCCGAACACCCAGCATGTCAAAGCTGATTCACCAAGTTCAAGCAACCTCGTACCTGTTCCAGTAAGTCAACCTCAGACCTCTCGATCCGGTGATCGACCACCATTGTGCAGATCATCCAGAAGGCGAATTCCCCGAAAGATTCTGGACTTATAGTTTGAGTTTAAGTTAGAACTGTGGACAGCAATGGTAGAACTGTTTGAACTTAAAACCATTGCTTAGTAACTGTTTTCGTTATTTTCAAACGCATGTTGGAAAGTTCTCAACTAGGAGGAAGGAGATGTAGTGTTCATTTGCATATTTTATATTTTGCATCGCTAAGGATTGTGGGATAGGCATCTTGTAGAAAAACCAGCATGGTCACCCTTCGTAAATGGCGAATGATGACCTATTAAAATCTTTCGTTAATCCTTTACATCTTGTGTTGATGCGAAACGAAAACCTTACAGAGGTACAAGGATCTCTAAAGATGTAGAAATCTTGCAGGAGACAAAAAACTCTTACACTTTTATTATAGACAAGGAACTTTCTAATGAGTATGACGACATTTTCTTTCCCGAAAATATCGAGGCAAAATCAACTGATAATCAAAAATTATCTTGTGAAGGAGAGCTGTCGGCAGCACAATGGAGATGGGTAGGTCTCCTGGGTCAGATGGCCTCCCAGCAGGATTCTATAAAGTTTTTTGGAACGACGTGTTAACATATTTGCATCTCTGAATTCACCTTTTTCTAAAGGCCATCTCTCTATTTCACAACAAAGAGGTTTAATGACCTTGATTCCCAAAAAAGAAAACAAACCTCAGCAGCTTTTAAAAAAACTGGAGACCTATAAGTCTATTGAACTGTGATTACAAGATTGCAGCAAAAGCTGTTGCGTCGAGAATGAAAAGGCTTTGCTTGATATAATAAACAATGATCAAACAGGTTTTCTCAAAGGCAGATCGATGAGTGAAAATGTCAGGCTACTAAATAGTGTAATAAGTTACGCAGAACAGTAGAACGTTCTGCATATGTTACTATTTATTGACTTTGAAAAGGCATTTGATACCTTGGAATGTAATTTTTTAGAAAAAACTCTGCCATTATAATTCTAATTCTAATTCTAATTAATTATCTGGATTAAGTTGTCATATACATTAGACATTAGCAGCAGTATACAAAATAATGGGCGGTCCTCAGAATTTTCAAAACAATTGAAAATAGCAGTTTAGGAGACTAACGCTTGTTGGGAAATAGTGGTTATTAAGAGCCTACTAGCTTTTAGTTAGTTTATATTATATTATGTCTACATTGAGTGGACATATGAAAGACATAAACAATCTCCTGTACCAATTCCTGTGGGATGGCAAACGGACAAAATTAGTCTAGTAGAAATGATCAATTATTACGCAACTGGCGGACTTAAAATGTAGAACATTCAAATTTTCAACCACGTCCTAAAAGTGAAATGTGTTGTTGCAGAAAATATGCATACCCCTCCCACGGAAGGTTTTTTAAATAGAATCCCCCAACCCCTCCATTTTATTGTCATACTTTTGTCCAAAAAATTGGGCTTTTGAACACCCCCGTCCCCCCCCCCCCGACCACCACTCCTCCCTTGGAATTTCCTTTAACCTTCCTTAGGGTGGGCATGGATATTTTCTGGAACTACACAATGGATTCAAAAGTACACAGACTCAAGTAACAAAGGGAAATGGAAACTTTATCTGGACTTTTTTCTTGCAAAGTATAATGCTAAATTACTTATCACTGGTAACCTAAATGTCACCGATGCTGCCTCGCTGGAAATAGATGACCCTTTTATCAAAGGCCTGATTGAAATTTGGTTGTGTCTTAATTAAAAAAAACAGCCCTCTGATCTTTCTAACATTCCAATCTGGTATAACTATTTTGTGTGAATTGATAATAAGCCTATTTACTATAAAAACTGGTATAAACTGGTATAACCCACCTACTTGATGAAAACCTCCATTTTTTAACTTTTAATGCCTTAAGGACAAATTTTCTATCAAAACTTATTTTCTCCAGTACCAAAATATCGTAAGTGCAGTCTCCAAAATGAAATCAATTTGTGCCTGCACTCAGGCAGTGACAAACACTGTAGGAGATTTAAATAAACTGCTGGCCTCAACGGAGTTTTGCAAGCCTATAAAATGCTTATGATGCAAATTGTTTCTATTCCAAATGAAAGTCAAAGCAAATGGCTCTCAGATTGTAACTCTCAATCTGTGGACTATATAGATTGGTGTAGCTCATACGGTTTGACTTTCTTGGGCACCCAAGAATCCAAATTGCAAACCTTCCAGTTCAAGTTCCTTCATAGAAGAATAACTACATTGAGAGGCAGTCTCTGTAAAAGTGGTCCGCTGCATTTCGGTTCGAAAAATCGATTTCCTTTAAACTTTCCCCATGAGCAGAGAATTGGTGTTCTAATGAGACTGCGTAACCTAATTCCTATGAAATCTAAGTTAATATCATTCTAAAGCGCGATATTACCATTCCTCACGTTCTGTCACCTAGTGTGGCATTTTTGCAAAGCGAATGACACTCGAAAGCTTGAAAGACTACAAGAAAGAGGACTTAGAGCGGTTTTCAAGGATGATAGTTCTAATTATGAACAACTATTAGAGAAGGCAGATCTACCCACACTACTAAATAGTCCCTTACAGGATCTGTGCATCCTTATGAATAAAGTAAAGCACAAACTGTGCCCTGCATATATAAGTAACATCTTTAAAGATCCAAAGAGTAATTACAATTTGAGGCAAGCAGATTTCTCTATGCCTAGGTATGAGACAGTCACCTACGGCAAGCACTCTATTAGATATCTAGGGCCTAAGCTATGGACAAAACTACCTAAGAGCATCAGGGACGTCACAACCCTAATTTCCTTTAAAAGCAAGATACGCCGACTCAATATAAGTGAACTTTTAGATGATGGCTGCGCAGGCTGTAGCCTTTGTTCATTTTGACTTCTGTATATTTTTACTATAAATCTCGTAATTAGATAACTATAGATATTTTACCTATTACAGTATATAGTTTTTAGTTTGTATATTCTCCCCTAATTGGTGTCTCCAAAGTAGTAAGGGATTCTTTTTTCCCTGGCTAGACGGCTTTTGAAACTTCAATAAAGTTTCTATCTATCTATCTATCTATCTATCTATCTATCTATCTATCTATCTATCTATCTATCTATCTATCTATCTGTCTATCTTAGTATAAATGTAATCGAGACCACCTTAGTTTCTGCAAATATTGCAAATTAAATTTTTGCGGGACTAACATCGCGTTAGCCAGCGAAGGCCTAATTTTAGCATGGGCAATAACCAAAAATAGCACAAATTGTCGAACTTGTTGTTTCACAATATTCTAGTTTCGGGAACTTTGATCGTCTTGCATGATAAGATCCATCCTCAATAGGTGTAAATTACCCATTTTTTAATTTTTTAAAAGCTGTTTATATTGAAAATTATAGTAGTTTGACAGCTACTTCGCCGTTGGCGCCATTGGCTTTAAATTTACAATTTTAATCTCGGCTCTGCGCAAAAGTCCCACGTCTTCTGTACAATATGTCTATTCAGGTCAACTAAAATAAAGTGGAACAGCATAGGAATATTAAAAAAATGTTGCGGTTTAAGCGAACTTTAAGCACAGCCGGTCGATAAATCATGCACATTTTCGAAACTGATTGCCAACAGTGCACAAAGTACGGCCTCGATGATTAACGAGATCTGCATTGACAACTCCACATTTGACGATTGGATTGAGCTCATTAGAGTTGTAACACGTAAAAACATCATTAAGGAAAGAAAAATATTGATCAAATTCAAATTTCTTATTAAAAGCACATTTACCTAGAAAGTAACAAAAAATGCACTAACCCGCAAATAGCATAGGCTAATCTAGGCGGGTAGTGTAAACGCAGCCGTCCAAATTTAACTTTTAGCCAGCACTCGACTGCCTTTTTATGTATAACTTACCTCTATCACAGCAAAAAATATACTTAACATCGTGCGAAGAAAGGATTGCTCTGAAAAGATCCAGACCCATTAAATATAATTCAAAATGTTCATACGGAAAACGATTTTCTTTACAGTACCCAAACACAGTCCTTTGAAGTTGGATAAAAGTAACGTGTAAAGAAATAATTGTTTGATGACGTGACTGATTTATTTAAAATTCCTCTTTTCTCGTTATTGATGAACAACAAGTTTCAGTCAAGAAATGGCCTTGACTAAAACTTAGTAAATTTACTAGGCGGGATAGTTATAGAGACAAAAAGAGAGTACAAAGCTTAACTGTTCTTACCTGTTAGTTGCCGTCGCTCCGCAAAGTATAAACACTACGAGGGTCTTGCTGTTTGCATTCATGAATTGTGTCACGCAACCTCGCGCACTTTTTTTAACCGGTCTCTGGAAAATTAGAAAGACCTACATTTACCTTGAAAGCACTGAAGTGTTCATTTTATGTTCAGAAAATTCAAGTCGGGTAGCATTTTTACTGGCGTAAATCCTCCTTCCCCCAACGTTTGCTTCCTCTTTCTGTTTCTTTACACAGGCAGCCCAAGCTCAAGACATGACGTGACTCTTGCTTTTTCGTTGCAAAAAAACCATTTACGAAGTTTGTTTTGGAAGCAAACGGTTTTGTTTTAAACAGCATTAACTGTAATGTCCATGAATGTAATTGACTTGCTTTGTTGCCGTTTTGTACTCTTTTTGTTTACCCGCATCTCAGGTCGTTTTGAAGCGTTTTCCGCGAGCAAGCGCTTTGTCGTGTTCCACTAAAATTATAAAAACAAACCTGCAATAAACGCCTCGAACAGAGCCTATGAGAACACAGAGCTACCAGAATCCGAGGTCGGTGCCTTCAAACATTCAAATCCTTGCTCGATTACAAGGTAAAACACCTATTGAGAATAAATACGCTAGTTCAGTAACTAATTCTGTTTTTTCCAGTGAAATTTCTGGGAAATTACTTTCTTTTATTGAAAACCTAAAGGTGCAAGCGAAAACAACTGAGCACCCCAATAGGCTTCCTTGGTGATCAAATGTTTATCTATGCTGTCAGCTGAGATACTAGAAAATGACACTTGATCGATGTATTGAAAAGAAAAGTCGCCCAAAGTATAAACTGGCTATTTTTCCAGGATGCCGGAGTTTATTTAAAGTCCTGTATACTTACTGGCAACAAGTTAGAAAAGCGCGTTTGTCCACTTCTAGACTTGTGCCCAACCCGTTTGAAGTTACCCTACGTCGAGGTTGCAATTTCAACTTCACTATCAGGACGAGACTGTCTCTTCGTATCCAGCGAAATGCTCTGAAAACGCTGAACCCAATCGATT
>JAEMPF020014503.1:65216-75216 GCA_022496165.2 Catalaphyllia jardinei
ATATATATATATATATATATATAATATTAGAGAAACCCTAACCCTGCACACCCCAAATAATCATATTGACTGAATAAATGTTTGAAAGAAAATTCACCCTGAGCGGGATTTGAACCCACGTCCCCCCGCACACTAGTCGGGTGTGATAACCACTACTCCATCAGGACAACCACGCTGGCTACAGGGCAATCGACGATGTCATTTACGTGGTATGGAACGTGGTCTCCCGGGGACTTTTTCTTTCAAGGTGACATGGCAGGGGAGCCTATAACTCCAATTTGAAATCCAACTAAGGATCAAGTTAATGATGCACGACCGAAGTCAACTTAGCGGAAGACAATGGAGGATCCACAAGGGATACAGGCTAATTTCAAATTAATTATATAGAATTATGTCTGAATTTATGAAAACCCTGTCAACTTTGCAGCAAAACTTTTTCGCCTGCCTGCCGGCGATAGCCGGCAGGGAGGCCTCTGTGGTGCCTCTAAACCCAGGGGGGCTTCAGTCAAGGAGGCTTGCAGCAGATAGCCCTGGTGTCTGGCTACCAACTTATACCAAGTAGGGCTCTCAGGAATTATCCCCAGGGGGGTGGGGTGGGTGACAGAGAGTGGCATTTTGCTCAGTTAAAATGCTGATTTTGGTTACAGGACAGCTCTGGCCAGCCAGTTGCCTGGGAGCTGAGAGACCAGATACAAGCTAGGTTGATGGGTACTCCACATCTAAGTGTTGGCACACTGCCTGTGGATGATTAAGTGAAAAAGCCTGTGTATTTTCCTGGAAAAGTCTCAGGCTGTTGGTTTTGTTGTAAGCACGGTTTTCATAAATCCGGACATATCATATAATCAACTGTAACACAGAATGCAGAAGCCGAAACCCGTCGGGCTCCCAGGAATTATCCCCAGGGGAATATATATATATATATATATATATATATATATATGGATTTATGAAAACAATGCTAAAGAAATTGAAATGGCGCGCCAAGCGGGCGTTTTTTCCCGCCAGAGTCAAAGTCGACGATATAAAAATTAAAAGGAAAGTCAGTGTTTATTCTCCTTCTCCTCCCGTTTATCTTGCTTTTCTTGCCGTCCTTTCCCTTTTTTCCCCCTTTACGTAGCTCTTAGGTGCCCTAAAAGAGCAGTCAAAAGAAGGTGAAATCGAGTTCTTTAGCATTGTTGTCATAAATCGAGACATATATATATATTATTAATATTTAATAACTGATATATTAGTTATAATAGTTATATTTAATAATCGAACAGTTATGTAACTTTAGCGAAAACAATAATAGTCTTGATGACCGTCTTCTCACAAGAAGGGGCCTTTTGGTGTGCTCAATTATGCACCCTACAAACCTCATGGTCTCAACAAAAGATGTGATTTTAATACCAAGAATAGGATTCTTTATAATTAACACCTTTTTGCTGCTGTATTTTCTGGTACTTCATCGTATTTTAATTACGCTTTAGTATCTAGCACGTAATTCTTATGGGATTTTTTGTGAAATATTTTAATTTCTTTGTTCTCTTTGTTAGATATTTTTTTATAATTTATTTAAGGCGTTCCATCTTTTGTAAAATTTAACTCTACGTAGTGATATTTACAGTGCTGAAGAAGCCCGAACGGGCGAAACGTCCCTGTCTTATTTGGAGAAAACATACCTGCAAAGTGGAGGCATTTAGCCATAGCCGATTAACCCTGTTTGGACACTATGCCTGCCCTAACAATCCACGGATTGGATGCAGTGAAGTAGCCAAGTTTTCCAGTTCTAACGGAAGCCATGATTGGCTAATGTACCGGGGGTGACTTGGAAAGGGGGGGGTTATATTAATTTTTAACTAGGACAAATATACACAATTATAACCCACCCATTAATTTTTGAGCGATTTTATTGGCTCCTTTACGTCACGTGGTGTAAATCTCCGTACAGTTATCACGCAATAACCCCCGCCCGATTCGATATTTGTCCTCCGATTGTTTCGTCGAGGAGAAACATAGTCAGCACAAGAATTTCAACCTTTCTTTTCTCTTATTTAATACGGAAGGAAACCAAACTGGTGGTATTTTGTCTAGTGATGGTGACATTAAAAAGCTAATGGCAAGTGCTGTTTCGGAAAGTACAAAAAAGTCACCAAAATACGCTGGCAATGCCTTTCAGGTGGAGAAAGTCACGAGTAGACTTTTAATATTTAGTCCTATGTAAATTTAAACCGATTCATTTTACAAAATGAAGATTTAATACAGCGTGGAGGAAGGAGAGAAAAATTCCAGTCGCACTTGAAATCATGGAGTCGGCAGAATTGTCAACCACGTTGAAATCTTTTTTTACGCAGAAGCCAGATAAGTCAGTGGAAGGAAAACCATACAGTCACAACACTGTGAAAGCCAATTCGTTCCGGGCTGGACAGAATTTTTTTCTGGTTCCCTTCAAAGAAAGCCGTTTTCCATTATTCGAGATAAATATTTAAGCCGGCAAACGAAGCTTTAGATCCATCACTGAAAGATCTTGCGCGACTGAGATTGATTTCTTTCACAAAGCACAAGCGTTCAATTTCCAGCAAAGACCTTGAAATCCTCCATGCAGCAAATCAGCTGAGTCTGAATGCTCCAGAAAGTTTGTCAAGTTTGGCATGTTTTGACACCATTCTCTACTTCGCAAAGAGAGGCCGTGAACACCAATGCGAGATAAAACCCGGTGACCTTTAGCTCAAACCAACAACAAGATGGCTGAAGTACTTTATCTCAAGCGAGAGAGCGACGAAATATCAGTCCACCTTCAAGTGCTAAAGATTTTACACATTCTGTGTTTCGCAGATGAATTGAATTCTGAGACTGAAACACATTTCTTTCTAGTCAAGTTTTTGAACAGTTCGTCGGAATATATGAACCAAACGCGCCAGGTTTTCGAGTTTTTGTTCTAAGGCGCGTTACGAGAATTAATTTCACATGACAGCTTGTCAAATTTGGTCCAATCACAGTGGAAATAGAGTTAGTTAAACCAATCAAATTTACTTTCCCCCTCACGTCAATCACGCGAATTCGCTATCAGATCACAGCTGGCTTTTTTACCATGTTTGCGAGCGGTTTATTGCGAAATGAAAATTAATGGGAGGGTTATAAAATAAATAAACCCCATTATGGCTTGCTGGTATGTAGGCTGATAATGTCCTTGGCTGAGAGATTGTCCTCCAAATTTCACATTTTCCCTCAAAGCTTCGCTTCTCGGCCAAATGTTCATTTTTCGGACAATCTCTCAGCCGCGGACATTATAAGCCGACATACCAGCCGCCTGAAGGGGTTTATTTACTAAATAATTATGATAATCTAAGAATTTATAACTATAATATTTACAACAATGAGAAATGACCTAACTATAAACATGCAATAAAGGATGCAATAGAATGTAAAAGAAATCCTACGCTATATTGCTGTGTCAAAATTAAATTTGTACATCAAGGAAGGCTTAGTCGTGCTTTAGCATGGTGCCAAGTGTCAGATGGTGTCACAGCACTGAATTGTCATTAAAGTGGCTCTGTTGAAGCTTTAATGATTATAAGTAGCTGTGCTAGTGAGCTTGAGTGATAATGACTAGCTAGGTTGTGTGACAAATAGTGGAGACTCGATTTTATCCCACTTCTGGCACCACGTCAGACAACAGAGAAAAAAAACGCTTTCACCCATGTTTCAATAAATTAAATGAGCAATGCCACAAGGCTGGAAAAACATAGGGAACTCCAGAATACATGGGTAATGCAATGGTAACAAAACATAAACAAATAAACAGAAACACAGTACTACCGGTACATTAATAACATGTATGACCCACTAAAAAAGTGTTCGGAAGGTTAAATTTCCTTCCCTCCCACTTTTTCAATGACATATGGCTTAATAGTTAAAAGCTTATTCACAATGATATAGGGAACATATGCTGGTAGCTTAATTAGTTACAATTAAATATATATCACAAACATTATTTGAGAAATAGAAAACATGTAACATGTTTCTATCAAGTTCTAGAAAGACGAAAGAAAAAAGATGAAAATAAGTTAACAACAGAAATCAAGATTTTTTTCTTTTAGGAACAAAATCAGAGAAAAAGAAAAAGGAGTCAGCAGGCAATTGGGCATTACTAACTTATAATAAGAAATATACATTTATCAAAGAATCAAAACACAAGACCACCAAGTAATTGGATAAGAACTTGTAGTTTGGTTTAAAAACAATTGGTGTGATACATTGAATAAAAGTAAAATGATCATAACTCACGGACTGATTTGTTCCACAACATCCATATGAAAGAGAAGAGATAAAAATCAATTAGCAATAATTAATTGGGAATGGCTACTTTGATTGTCCTATGAATGGCGACTGCCTTAAACAGTCTGTAGTGTACCAAGCGACA
Organism: Catalaphyllia jardinei; assembly: GCA_022496165.2. Taxonomy (NCBI): domain Eukaryota; kingdom Metazoa; phylum Cnidaria; class Anthozoa; order Scleractinia; family Caryophylliidae; genus Catalaphyllia; species Catalaphyllia jardinei. Next base: position 69,619 of record JAEMPF020014503.1, read on the forward strand.
GTATCAACCAACGACGACAGACCCGACCAAACCTACGTAGGCTTGACTGAAAACTCTTTCAAGACCAGATTTACAAACCACAAAGCTTCTTTCTCCAACCCAAGCAAAAAGCACAGTACTGAACTCAGTAAACACATCTGGCAATTGAAAGATACTAAAACTGATTTTAAGATATCATGGAAGATCTTGAAACATGCTACACCGTATAATCCCGCTTCCAACCGCTGCAACTTATGCCTTTGGGAAAAGTATTTCATTATCTGCCAGCCCGATTTAGGTTCGCTGAACAAACGAAACGAATTAATTACTTCCTGTCGATACGCGAGTAAGTTCCTTCTTAAAAATGTCAAAGTAGTCACGCGATAACACCTGTTTATTTTTACGTGCATTGTCACGCAGTTTCTGTAAGCTCCTATTGTATTACTTCGAACCAAAAAACCGTTGTAATTTTATACCCCTCCACTCATACCGCGTCTCTTTCTTTATATATCAGCGTTATGTAGTAATTTTGCAGTTGGCTATTTTATCTGATAAGTGCTGCACAAGTCGTGCGGTACGAAACTATATAGTAATAAATATGCCAAGTCAAACCCAAGGTTGATCAGACTGTCTCTAAATTTTGCTCTAGTATATATATTGAGCACTCTAGTAACAGTTCTGCAAATCAACTAAAATTATATATATATGTGTGTATATATATATATAATTAATATATAATAATTGATATATTAGTTCTAATAGTTAATATTTAATAATTAATATATTATAATAGTTATATTTAATAATTAAACATTTATGTAACGATTAGCGAAAACAATAATAGTCTTGATGACCGTCTTCTCACAAGAGAGGCCTTTTGGTGTGCTCAATTATGCGCCCTACAGATCTTAGGGTCTCAACAAAAGATGCCATTTTAATTCCAATAATAGGATTCGTTATAATTAACACCTTTTTGCTACTGTATTTTATTGTATTTTATCGTATTTTATTTACGCCATAGCGGATGTTTGAAGCATTTTAATCTATTACGTAATTCTTATGGGATTTTTTCTGAAATATTTTAATTTCTTTGTTCTCTTTGTTAGCTATTGTTTTGTAATTTATTTAAGGCGTTCCATCTTTTGTAAAATGTTACTCCAAGTAGTGATATTTGAAGTGCTGAAGAAGCCCCAATCGGGGAAACGTTCCTCTCTTATTTGGAGAAAACATACCTGCAAAGTGTAGGCATTTAGCCATAGCGGATTAACCCTATTTGGACACTATGCCTGCCCTAATAATCCACGGATTGGATACAGTGAAGTAGCCAAATTTTTCAGTTCTAACGGAGGCCATGATTCGCTAATGTACCGGGGGTGACTTGGAAAGGGGGGGTGATATTAATTTTTAACTAGGACAAATATACACAAATAATTATGATAATCTAAGAATTTCGAACTATAATATTTACAGTAATGAGAAATGACCTAACTATAAACATGCAACAAAGTATGCAATAGAATGTGAAAGAAACCCTGTGATATATTGTGGTGCCAAAATGAAATTTTTACATCAAGGAAGGCTTTCTCGTGCTTTAGCATGGTGACAAGTGTCAGATATTGTCACAGCACTAAATTGTCATTAAAGTGGCTCTGTTGAAGCTTGAATGATTCTAAGTAGCTGTGCTAGTGAGCTTGAGTGATTATGACTAGCTAGGTTGTGTGACAAATAGTGGACACTGGATTTCATCCCACTTCTGGCACCACGTTAGACAACAAAGAAAAACACGCTCGCAGCCATGTTTGAATATATTGAATGAGCAATGCCACAAGGCTGGAGAAACATAGAAAACTCCAGAATACACGGGTAATGCAATGGTAACAAAACATAAACAAATAAACAGAAACACAGTACTACCGTACATTAACAACATGTATAACCCACTACAAAAGTGTTGGGAAGGTTAAATTACCTTCCCTCTCTCCCTTTCAGTGACATATGGCTCAATAGTTAAAGACTTACTCACAATGATATGGGGAACAGGTAGTACAGTTTAAAATTTCATGCATGCTGGTAGCTTAATTAGTTACAATTAAATCTATATCACATACATTATTATTGAGAAATAGAAAACATGTAATATGTTTCTTTCAAGTTCTAGAAACACGAAAGAAAAAAGATGAAAATAAGTTACCAACAGAAATCAAGATTTTTTTCCATTTAGAAACAAAATCATAGAAAAAGTAAAAGAGGTAAGCAGGCAGTTGAGCATTATTAACTTATAATAACAAATATACATGTATCGAATAATCAAAACACAAGACCACCAAGTAATTAGATAACAACTTGTAGTTTGGTTTGAAAACTAGTGGTGTGATACATTAAAAAAATGTAAAATGATTATAACTTACCACCTGATTTGTTCCACAACATCCATATGAAAGAGAAGAGATAAAAATCTATTACTAATAATTAATTGGGAATGGCTATTTACATGGAGCCAGGGGTCGTACATGATGAAAAATCAAAATCCTTCATATTAATTTCATCAAAAAAATCACATATCCCCCAGCTAACACTAGAAACATCTGCTGCGATTATATTTTCCTTAAAACCCTTTTCCAGTAAGAATTATAGGTAAAAGCAAACAAGATTTTGACTGCTGTTCAGTCATTATTAAGTTCAATGTTGAGGGTAAAAACTTAACAAACTTGTATAGTTATATATATATTTTTAATTTAATGTACAGTTTATCTCACACGATCATATAGCTGACGTAGACGTAGACGATGTTTCAGTGTATATGGAGATTGACTTATGAGTGGGACAACTTTGTGTGGGTCTACGAAACAAATTAGTATTAAAATCCATGTGCTCAGAAATTGAGTGGCTCATCTTCTGATTAAACTTGCTCCTTTACTGTCGAACACTAACCTGGGCTTACCGGTCAAAATGTCCTGTACTATAATATATACACTATAATATATCTATATATATATATATATATATATATATATATATATATATATATAGTTAGTAGGATCCAAAGGATACCCAACGTTTTGCTATAGTAATTGAGTAGTTTTGAATGAAGATGGTGCAGTAGTAGCACACCCGACTAGTAACCAGGGGGACGTGGGTTCGATTCCCACTCACGGCACACATATGTTTTTTCATTCAAAATGGATCAGTTAGTAGTTCGCTGTCGCTATTTCTTCATTCAAAACTACTCAATTACTATAGCAAAGCGTTGTGTATCCTTTGGATCCTACTCACTTGTGACTACATCGTTGGATTTCCAGCTTCTTCATTCAAAATAATTAATATAATTTGCTGGTAGCCTATGAATCATCCTTGGATGATCCGATGTATGTCCTGTTCCTGAATAATTAAACGCCGGGGAACCTCGCGGCTAACCAATTACCTCATCGATCGCTCTGTTTCCAGCAGAGTTGTCGTGTTGGTGCAGTGGTAGCACACCCGACAAGTAACCAGGGGGACGCGGGTTCGATTCCCACTCACGGCACATATATGTTTTTTCATTCAAAATGGATAGTTAGTAGTTCGCTGTCGCTATTTCTTCATTCAAAACTACTCAATTACTATAGCAAAGCGTTGTGTATCCTTTGGATCCTACTAACTTGTGACTACATCGTTGGATTTCCAGCTTCTTCATTCAAAATAATATATATAATTAATATTTAATAATTGATATATTAGTTACAATAGCTAATATTTAATAATTAATATATTTGTTGTAATAGTTATATTTAATAATGGAACAGTTATCTAACGTTAGCGAATAATAGTCTTGATGACCGTCTTCTCACAAGAGCGGCCTTTTGGTGTGCTCAATTATGCACCCTAAAAACCTCATGGTCTCAACAAAAGGAGCGATTTTAATTCCAAGAATAGGATTCGTTAAAATTAACACCTTTTTGCTGCTGTATTTTATTGTATTTTATCGTATTTTATTTGCCTCATAGCGGATGTTTTAGCCATTTTTATCTATTACGTATTTCTTATGGGATTTTTTGGTGAAATATTTTAATTTCTTTGTTCTCATTGTTAGCTATTGTTTTGCAATTTATTTAAGGCGTTCCATCTTTTGTAAAATGTTGCTCCAAGTAGTGATATTTGCAATGCTGAAGAAGCCCCAATCGGCGAAGCGTCCCTCTCTTATTAGGAGAAAATATACCTGCAAAGTGTAGGCATTTAGCCATAGCCGATTAACCCTGTTTGGACACTATGCCTGCCCTAATAATCCACGGATTGGATACAGTGAAGTAGCCAAGTTTTTCAGTTCTAACGGAAGACATGATTGGCTAATGTACCGGGGTGACTTGGAAAGGGGAGGGGTGATATTAATTTCCAACTAGTACAGCTATAGACAAATAATTATGATAATCTAAGAATTTCTAACTATAATATTTACAATAATGAGAAATGACCTAACTATAAACATGTAATAAAGGGTGCAATAGAATGTGAAAGAAACCCTGTGCTATATTGTTGTGTCAAAATGAAATGTGTACATCAAGGAAGGCTTTAGCATGCCTTAGCATTGTGGCAAGTGTTAGATGATGTCACAGCACTGAATAGTCATTAAAGTGGCTGTGTTGAAGCTTCAATGATTATAAGTAGCTGTGCTAGTGAGCTTGAGTGATTATGACTAGCTAGGTTGTGTGACAAATAGTGGAGACTGGATTTCATCCCACTTCTGGCACCACTTTAAACAACAAAGAAAAACACGCTTGCAGCCATGTTTGAATATATTGGATGAGCAATGCCACAAAGCTGGAGAAACATAGAGAACTCCAGAATACACGGGTAATGCAGTGGTAACAAAACATAAACAAATAAACAGAAACACAGTACTACCGGGATATTAATAACATGTATAACCCACTAAAAAAGTGTTGGGAAGGTTAAATTTCCTTCCCTCCCCCCCCCCTTTCAATGACATATGGCTTAATAGTTAAAAACTTATTCACAATGTAATGGGGAACAGGCGGTACAATTAAAAATTCATGCATGCTGGTAGCTTAATTAGTTACAATTAAATATATATCACAAACATTATTTGAGAAATAGAAAACATGTAATATGTTTCTATCAAGTTCTAGAAACACGAAAGAATAAAGATGGAAATAAGTTAACAACACAAATCACTATTTTTTCCTTTTAGGAGCAAAATCAGAGAAAAAGAAAAAGAAGTTAGCAGGCAATTGGCCATTATTAACTGATAATAAGAAATATACATGTATCAAAGAATCAAAACAGAAGACCACCAAGTAATAAGATAACAACATGTAGTTTGGTTCAAAAACAATTGGTGTAATACATTGAATAAATGTAAAATGATTATAACTCACAGTCTTATTTGTTCCACAACATCCATATGAAAGAGAAGAGATAAAAATCTATTAGTAATAATTAATTAGGAATGGCTATTCACATGAAGCCAGGAGTCGTACATGATGAAAAATCAAAATCCTTTATATTAATTTCATCAAAGAATCACATATCCCCCAGCTAACCCTAGAAACATGTGCTGCGATTATATTTTCCTTGAAACTTTTTGCAGTAAGAATTATAGGTAAAAGCAAACAAGATTTTGAC
>JAEMPF020014503.1:80216-85147 GCA_022496165.2 Catalaphyllia jardinei
GCAGCGTTTAGGCTCAATAAGGGACAATAGTTTTATGTCCGTAGATGCTGCTTAGTTTTGTTTGTGTAAAAATCCAATAATTTGTCTGTTGTCGATGAATAAGAGCGCCCTCCGATGCGTGTTTTGCACAGTTGGAAAAAAAAATGGTAAATTGGATTTCGCACTTTGGTGTGAAAACGTACATCGAACTCATAACATCTGTAGTTTTTGAATATGTTTAAGTTTGATAAATGTTTGAGAACATATTAATAGCTTATCCGATAATATGTGAATACAGCAGAAGTAATTAGAAAAGTTACGATGAGCTTTTAATCAACTCGAATAAAGATTTCAATTGAGGCAAAACTCCTTGTAAGGTGTAAGGTGTCAAGTTTCTCTATGTGAAAGAAATACGCATGTTGTTGGTAGCCTTTTGGTGAATATTAGTGACAATTGTTGTAGTATCTGAGCACAAAAGACAAAGAAACAAGTCTTTTTCACGATTTGTTGACAATCTGAAAACACCGACTCGGACTTGAAAGTGCACGCGCTGCACTATGCAAATTAACTACTCGTACGCGTCAGACTTGCCTTTCAAAAACTTTTGCAAACTAGCCAAACAAACAGAAACAATAAGAAACTATCAAAAACAGGTTTTGGTTATGATTAAGCTTTGTTTGGCAAACTCACAAATTAACTCAATACCGGAGTAAACAGTTTTCGTACAGACCTTTCTTTACAAAACAAATACAGAAGTTTACGCGTATAACTAGCCGCGGCGAGCGGATTTTATTCATTCACAGCGCGAAATTAAAGTAATTCTCGACCCTGAAATACACACCTTTTCCATTAAATCTGAGCATAAAAGTACATATAAGAGCCCTGGTTCTTCTTCTCTGCCATATTCCCTGCCATCGCAGTAAAAAGCCATTTCATCACACAACGTGACAACATCCACGCCAGAGCCCAAGACAAGTGCGTGCATGAGCGCGGATATATCACATCATTATGGCGCATTTTTTTTCTAAAAATAGAAAAATTGTCCCATATCATGGGTCCGCGCGGATCCCAAGACTTAAGGTCTCCGTCCCTGATTATGGCACCTGGTAATTCTTATGGGATTTTTTGTGAAATATTTTAATTTCTTTGTTCTTTTTGTTAGCTATTGTTTTGCAATTTATTTAAGGGGTTCCATCTTTTGTAAAATGTTACTCCAAGGAGTGATATTTGCAGTGCTGAAGAAGCCCGAATGGGCGAAACGTCCATGTCTTATTTGGAGAAAACATACCTGCAAAGTGTAGGCATTTTGCCATAGCCGATTAACCCTGTTTGGACACTATGCCTGCCCTAATAATCCTTGGATTGGGTGCAGTGAAGTAGCCAAGTTTTTCAGTTCTAACGGAAGCAGTGATTCGCTAACGTACCGGGAATGACTTGGAAAGGGGGGGAGGGGTGATATTAATTTTTAACTAGGACAAATATACACAAATTGTTATGATAATCTAAGAATTTCTAACTATAATATTTACAATAACGAGAAATGATCTAACTATAAACATGCAATAAAGGATGCAATAGAATGTGAAAGAAACCCTGTGCTATATTGTTATGTCAAAATGAAATTTGTACATCAAGGAAGGCTTTCTCGTGCTTTAGCATGGTGCCAAGTGTCAGATGGTGGCACAACACTGAAATGTTATTAAAGTGGCTGTGTTGAAGCTTGAATGATTCTAAATAGCTCTGCTAGTGAGCTTGAGTGATTATGACTAGCTAGGTTGTGTGACAAATAGTGGAGACTGGATTTCATCCCACTTCTGGCACCACTTTAAACAACAAAGAAAACCACGCTCGCAGCCATGTTTGAATATATTGAATGAGTAATGCCACAAGGCTGGAGAAACATAGGGAATTCCAGAATTAACTTATAATAACAAATATACATGTATCAAAGAATGAAAACAGAAGACCTCCAAGTAATTAGATAACAAATTGTAGTTTGGTTTCAAAACAAGTGGTCTGATACATTAAAAAAATGTAAAATGATTATAACTCACGGACTGATTTATTCCACAACATCCATATGAAAGAGAAGAGATAAAAATCTATTAGTAATAATTAATTAGGAATGGCTTTTTACATGGAGCCAGGGGTCGTACATGATGAAAAATCAAAATCCTTCATATCAATTTCATAAAAAAATCACATATCCCCCAGCTAACACTAGAAATATGTGCTGCGATTATGTTTTCTTTGAAACTTTTTTGCAGTAAGAATTACAGGTAAAAGCAAACAAGATTTTGACTGCTGTTCAGTCATTCTTAAGTTCAATGTTGAGGGTAAGAACTTAACAAACTTGTATAGTTATATATATATATTTGAATTTAATGTACAGTTTATCTCACGCGGTCATATAGCTGACGTAGACTTTAACGATGTTTCAGTGTATATGGAGATTAACTTATGAGTGGGGCAACTTTGTGTTGGTCTACGAAACGAATTCGTATTAAATTCCATGTGCTCAGAAATTGGATTTATGAAAACGATGCTAGAGAAATTAAAATGGCGCGCCAAGCAAACGTTTTTTTCTCGCCAGAAACTATCTCCAAAGTCGACGATATAAAAATTAAAAGGAAAGTCAGTCTTTTTTCTCCTTCTCCACCCGTTCATCTTGCTTTTCTTGCCGTCCTTTCCATTTTTTTCCCCTTTACGTAGCTCTTAGTTGGCCTAAAAGAGCGATCAAAATAAGGTGAAATCGAAGTCTTTAGCACTGTTTTCATAAATCCAGACATATATATATATGTATATATATATATAGAGAGAGAGAGAGAGAGGGAGAGAGAGAATTAATATCAAATAATTGATATATTAGTTATAATAGTTATATTTAATAATTGAACAGCTATGCAACGTGAGAGAAAAGAATGATAGTCTTGATGACCGTCTTCTCAGAAAAGAGGCCTTTTGGTGTTCTCAATTATGCACCCTACAAACCTCATGGTCTCCACAAAAGGTACGATTTCAATTCCAAGAATACGATTCGTTATAATTAACACTTTTTGCTGCTGTATTTTATTGTATTTTATCGTATTTTATTTACGCTATAGCGGATGTTTTAACCATTTTTATCTATTACGTAATTCTTATGGGATTTTTTTGAAATATTATAATTTCTTTGTTCTCTTTGTTAGCTATTGTTTTGTAATTTATTTAAGGCGTTCCATCTTTTGTAAAATTTTACTCCAAGTAGTGATATTTGCAGTGCTTAAGAAGCCCGATTGGGCTAAACGTCCCTGTCTTATTTGGAGAAAACATACCTGCAAAGTGTAGGCATTTTGCCATAGCCGATTAACCCTGTTTGGACACAATGCCTGCCCCAATAATCCACGGATTGGATCCAGTTAAGTAGCCAAGTTTTTCAGTTCTAACGCAAGCGATGATTCGCTAATGTACCGGGGGTTACTTGGAAAGAGGGGGGATTATTTTTTTACTAGGACAAATATACACAAATAATTGTGATAATCTAAGGATTTCTAACTATAATATTTACAATAGTGAGAAATGACCTAACTATAAACACGCAATAAAGGATGCAAAAGAATGTGAAAGAAACCCTGTGCTATATTGTTGTGTCAAAATTAAATTTGTACATCAAGGAAAGCTTTGTCGTGCTTTAGCATGGTGCCAAGTGTCAGATGGTGTCAAAGCACTGAATTGTCATTAAGGTGGCTCTGTTTAAGCTTGAATGATTATAAGAAGCTGTGCTAGTGAGCTTGAGTGATTATGACTAGCTAGGTTGTGTGACAAATAGTGGAGACTGGATTTCATCCCACTTCTTGCACCACTTTAGACAACAAAGAAAAGCACGCTTGCAGCCATGTTTGAGTATATTGAATGAGCAATGCCATAAGGCTGGCTAAACATAGGGAATTCCAGAATACACGGGTGATGCAATGGTAACAAAACATAAACAAAGAAAAAGAAACACAGTACTACCGGTACATTAATAACATGTATAACCCACTACAAAAGTGTTGGGAAGTTTAAATTTCCTTCCCTCACTCCCTCCCTCCCTTTCAATGACATATGGCTAGTTAAAAACATATTCACAATGGTATGAGGAAAAGGTAGGACAATTTAAAATTTCATGCATGCTGGTAGCTTAATTAGTTACAATTAAATATATATCACAAACATTATTTGAGAAATAGAAAACATGTAACATGTTTCTATCAAGTTCTAGAAACACGAAAGAATAAAGATGAAAATAAGTTACCCACAGAAATCAAGTTTTTTTTCCTTTTAGGAACAAAATCAGAGAAAAAGAAGAAGAAGTCAGCAGGCAATTGGGCATTATTAACTTATAATAAGAAATAGACATGTATCAAAGAATCAAAACAGAAGACCACCAAGTAATTAGATAACAACTTGTACTTTGGTTTAAAAACAATTGGTGTGATACATTGAATAAATGTAAAATGATAATAACTTACCAGCTGATTTGTTCCACAACATCCATATGAAAGAGAAGAGATAAAACTCTATTAGTAATAATTAATTGGGAATGGCTATTTACATGGAGCCAGGGGTCGTACATAATGAAAAATCAATATCCTTCATATTAATTTTATCAAAAAAAAATCACATATCCCCCAGCTAACCCTAGAAACATGTGCTGCGATTAGACTTTTCTTGAAACTTTTTTCCAGTAAGAATTATAGGTAAAAGCAAACAAGATTTTCACTGCTGTTCTGTCAGTCTTAAATTCAATGTTGAGGGTAAAAACTTAACAAACTTGTATAGTTATTTATATACTTTTGAATTTGAATGTATAGTTTATCTCACGCGATCATATAGCTGACGTAGACTTTAACGATGTTTCAGTGTATATGTAGATTAACTTATGAGTCACTGGAAAATTTGAACCATTTACAGGGTTAATAAAATGTCCATAA
>JAEMPF020024166.1:0-10477 GCA_022496165.2 Catalaphyllia jardinei
AACATGGGCAACATGGGCAACAGGGCAACAAGGGCAACATGGCAACATGGGCAACAGGGAAACATGGGCAACATGGCAACAAGGGCAAAAAGGGCTACAAGGGCAACATGGGCAACAAGGGCAACAGGGCAACAAGGGCAACATGGGCAACATGGGCAACATGGGCAACAGGGAAACATAGGCAACAGGGTAAAATGGGTGATAGTGAAACAACGTTAATATGGGCAACAGGATTACTAGGTTAACATGGGCAAGAAGGGTAATGAGGCAACATGGCTAAAAGTGTAATATGGGCAAGAAGGGTAACAAGGCAACAAGGGCAACTGGGCAAAAGAGCAACCCTAGTAATAGCACAAATCTTCATCTTAACTTTATACTTTTGCATGGAGAATCTTTTCGTAAAAAAAATCAATAACAAATAACAGCAGGGCTAGACTAACTTAAATCAACGTACGTATTCTTTCTACCTTCCTGATACCCTTGAGCATTGCCGTCACACAATGTGTCAAAGGTCATCAAATCATAGTTTAGGGATGCAACCTCAACTTTTTAACAATAAAGCAAGGATATAAAATAATCCGCAGCAAAATAGTGGCCTTTTGTATTATGTTATATCTGTCTAACAACATCTTTTATTTAAACATGGTGCCTTTAAAAGCCAACATAGTTTATAGGGCCATTAAAAAAATGCTAATCGGAGATCTTATCGAAAACTAAAAACTGCCAAAAAATATATATATTCAGGACCCCATTGCCATGACTCTTCACTATCACTAGAGTTCAAGTTTGTTGAGGGCAAGAAACTTTTTGTCTGTAAATTTTCAGCTGTTCACAAATATAATGATTTCAGCAACAGACAGCTATATATATAAATTATATCACTGGCGTAGAATGCACTTATAATCTTTGATTACTACTAGTGTTGGCACTAGTAAAAAATAGGGGGTCCATGGACCTGGTCCATCAAAGGGGGTCCACAGACCTGGTCCATTAAATGGGGTCCATGGACCCGGTCCACGGAGGGGGTCCATGGACCGGGGGTCCATGTTTTGTACTTTCCCTCGCTCAACATAGTATGTAAGTTGATCATTCAGTGCTCTTGATCAGATTCAGTACACGTTTTATATACTGTCAGTATGGAGTTTCTGGCTGCAAATTGCAGATGCAAACTGAAAACCAAACCGGCTTGTTGTGTTAGGAAGCAGGATTTCTAGCTCATTGCAGAACTTAAAGGTCATGAACATGTCGCGAATCGGCTCTTATTGTTGGTGTTAACATGTACACTTGCTTTGTATTTGTTTCTCGCACTTATTTAACATGGAAATTGCATCCAAATAAAATCTTCACAAGATTTGTATGTCTTTGTCATGGTAGCATTAAGCTATTATCGTTGTAGATCGAGCTTCTTGAGAAATGGTATTGCTGTCTACGAGTTTCGATTTTTTCTTGTAATTTTTCTGAAGAATTGTCAAGCGAAAATAAGATGAATTTGTCAAGACAATTAATTTAAATTGTAATTTACTTTGTCAGAATATCTTTTCTTTATGTTTATCTAATTCATAATCTAGTTGATGAAAATAGATAAGTTCAACAATTAAAAATAAAAAAAATTAAAATATCCGGGAACCAAACTTCGTGCCATTAACATTTTCCGGTGGGATCAATTGCGGTCCAAATCGGGGATCATTTGCGGTCTGGGGATAATTTGCAGTCGGGGATCATTTGCGGTGCTGTACAGTTGTATCCAAGCAAATGCACATGTATATGAAGTTTGTTTTTTGCATTCAAATGCAAAGTGAATTATATGGAACTTAAAAACCTAACGGTAATTATTTTCTGACTCTCGCTTTAAAAACGCTAAAAGAAAATTGTAAATCACTTTCCAAGTGCGGCGATCTGAATGATAAACAAGAGAAAATAAACGTTAAACTATTGTTTATTTAACGCCATAAAAACTGTAGAGTTTTCGTATAATTATGCAGCATTAGGTTATCTATTAAGAAACGGGTCGCTTTACTTCAAATTTCAAAGATAAGTAGTTTTGGGGATAACTGTTTCAGTAATTTTAGGGATAAGGGATAACTGCCCCCTGAATTTTAGGGATAAGGGATGACTAAACCTCCCCTAACAGGGCCTCGTAACTTTACTACAAACGAATGCAAAATGCAATTTTTGGCTCGAAATTTGACTTTCCACTGAATTTCCATTGCAAATCATTCCACACGCACGTTTTGTTACTGATAATTATTCATGTCCTTATTTGTCAGCACCTTCGTGGGTTCTTGCTCTGTTTTATGTCACCTCAAAGCTAGAAAAACCTTCGCTGCACCAAACTTGGAAAATAGAAGGTTATGATGTTAGTGTAAAAAGACAGATGTGCTCCATGGCCAGCTATCGACAACTGGACCTAAACGAACGTGACGTTACCGCCGTCCATTTCGTGTTTGGAGACGATTTTGAAGCAATTTTGAACATGTTAGAGGAGGATGAAGCAATCGAGGAACACTTTTCAACTGCAATGATGGATGTAAGTATATTATAATGAGAATTTTCGGCCTATTTCGGCTGTAGTGAGCCTAAGTGCATCATACACCCGGCGTTGTCAATTAATGGTTCCTGATCGATGGATTGCAATCAATACAATCAACAATAATCAATAACAATCCATTGATTGTTATTGATTGGTGCAACCAATCGATAAAAATCGATACTCACACTCCGAGTCTTAATTTCTATTGATTACCATTGATTTCTATAGAAAATCATTGATTAATAATTCATTATGCAACTTTCTGGCACGTGTTAGCGTGGGCGTGCTTCATTGGTCCCGGGCATATTTACACGTCCAGGGTAATTGGGTAATTCAATTGTGCACTTTTATCCTTGCACTTCAACCGGGATTCCCAGAACACACTTGATACCGAGTTTGCTTGTTCCAGAGATGGCGAAGCAAGTTGAATTGTCAGTGCGCTGTGTAGTCAAGGGCTATCACGAATGCCCTTTTGAAGTGAATGTCAGAGAAATATTCTACACATTCAAGAAGAGAGGAGAATGTGGGAATGCGTTCAGAGCAGCTCTGCCATCTTCAGATCGAGCTTGTTGGTCCTCTTTGGCCCTTACACAAAGAGACTGTGTAAGTATAAAAACGCCACAATACAAAACAAGGGAAAACAATAATCAAAATGTGTCATGTCAATAACTGGAACTCATTTTATTTTTATTATTTGAGAATTGTGACAGGACCTCCAGACCATGACCCAAAAGGGTGATGGCAACGCGGTGGAGGGAAAAATGTTCATGTTAAAGTCACTCTTAAGCTCGAGGAAAAGCAAGCTTGGGAGATTAAGCGGAAATTGGAAATTAATCCTGTGGACTTGCTGTTAGAACACGAACGACTGCATGAGAAAGATGACTGACCAAAAGCATTAGACAGATTGAAAAGAACAAAAACATTTATTGCTTTAACTAAGAAGTATTGTATAAATCTTGTACATGTAGGTGGAAATGAGAATTACTACCATTTTCGAGCTACCGTGAAGGGCAAAATTTTTTCCGTGTTATTACATGCTTAAGACGTTCAAGTTTGTCTGGTCAAACTATTGCGTTTTAGAGGGGGTTTACATGTCAAAGTTTGACAGCTCCGCCTCAATTGAGGCAATTTGAGGCAATAGTGAGATATCTAAAAGAACTTCTAGCCTGCTATTCAACTTAACAATGGCGAATCTTCTCACGGGCACGTTAGCTTCTGTTATTTCGCTGTTCTTTTGCTACTGTTTCAGTGCTCCTCACAAATCGCTATGAGAAATTCAAAAAAGTCGCAGTGAAAATGGTCAAAGTGGAATATCATCGCCAGATGGATTTGAAAAGTCTGTACATTGCATAGCTTGTGTGGATACCATTAAATGTGAACCTGAAAAAATGTCCTGGATGTTAACTCGTCACTCACAAATGGAAACGCATAAAAACAAGGCTGGATGGTACCTCGACAAAGACAAAAACATTGTCAAATACAAGCCAAAGGGTAGGCGAACATAACTACTAACAAGTTATAAATTAGGATCTTTAAGATAGTAAATTGTTCTTTACCTGATCTTCGCCGATTTCCAGACTCTCTGTGGTCCTCTGTATTATACCAGCACTAGGATGCCCCTTAGTAGATTTAAAGATTGCCTCCAATGAAGCAGTCTCAGCAGTAGAATACTGCTTTCTCTTGCTGCTGGATGGTTTAGTCTCCTTGCTACCATTCTTAGTTAATGGACTCCTTTTGTTTTTCCCTGACAGAGAAAAAAAAAGTCAATGTGAAATTATTTAAGAGTAAATTTATCCATGCAGGGGCTGTTCAAAATCAGTCATTATAATGTTAATTGTTATGTCGCGACAACCAGGTTTTTAACCTGATAAGTCAGAGCTGTTTAACAAGATTGTTTTTACAGCTGATCTCTGAATTTAATTTCCCAGAAAAAATTCAAACTAACCTCTTGCTTTCTCTAAAAAATCGTCCCTTACGTCGTCGCACTTCATGAAACGCTCCATCATGATCCATGGAGCTTTACCCAGTCCTGTCGGTACTTCCTGTGGGGGATTGTTTAGGTAATCAGAGACTGTACCCTGGGATCTCTCCATATAATTCTTGCCAAAGAAGGTTTGTGATATTCCCCTCTCCACCAACCAACTTGTGATGTTCTTTGCCAAAAGAGGGGGTTGTTTTGGCGGTTCTTGAGCTTCCTCGTAGGTTCCTTGTCGAGATAAAATAAAAAAATAAAGATAAGACAGCGTTTTCATTTATTCCTGATTGAATTTGACAAAAAAGAATCCTGGGGTAAAGAATTATGTACTGGAATGCTTACCAGCGCTTATTATGCCTCCATGGTCTTGAATGAACGTCTTAATGATGTCTTTATTTTCCGGTGGAATCTTTACTGTCATCTGCAAAAAAGTCGACAGTTTAAAATCACAGTAATTGAAATCTTCTTGAGAAATTGTTAAAACATGCGACAAACGTGAAAAGATAACGAACCTCGATAAATTTTTCCTGTTGCCGGTTTTGAGGGTGTTGTTGGCCATCAGCTGATGCCAACTCTACAATAATTGCACTTTCATCGCCTTTTTGTCTGTCCATTTCGCTTATAAACACCTAGCGTCATTTTCTACCCGGGGTTTTCTAGGAGCGTAGCTAAGAAAGCAAAGACAGCGATGCAGCTTTCGCCTCTGGGATTTTACAGCACTTACACCAGGAGCTAAGCACGTGTCAAGACGGTTTTGATAACAACATGACATATCGACTGCAGGAATCATTTCCGGTGCAACTATCATGGCCAGTCAGTTATGTATAAAAATATAAAACTTTAGTTTAAAAGATATGTATATAATCGGGGGAAAAGGCTCTAGTAAAGTTTCCCTTACCCTTTTCCGGCCTTACTCGACCTTCCTTAGTCCAAAAAAATTACAGCAATTTATGCTTTCTTTTCCTTCTTTTAATCAGGGGGGCATAAGCCAGGAATTTTTTTCTTTCCTATTAATCTTTCACAGTTTTCACATCTTTCTCATTTTTTCTTGACATTACAAACGCAGAAAACAAGATTTTAATGGCAAATCTGTTCATATGTTTCACTGTAGGTTGCCAAGCCATATCCAATTTTTTTTGCGAAGAGGAGTTCAGGTTCCCAAGAGAAAAGGGACACAAAAAAGCCACGAATGTCAGAAAAACCTTCGATGCCAAGCAAAGCTGCAGTTGCCAGTATTGTGGAGGATGCAAAGACTGCGCAGGTATAATTATTTCTTTTATTGTTAAGATCTACAGCTAATTTTTTAGTTTGTTTCATTTAACAACCTTTCAGTAAAACGGCTTTATCGGTACGAGGCACAAAGATTCCTCCTCAGTTTTCTCTCTACCCTTTACTGCCCCAGTCTAAAGGTCAACAGTTAGTAAATCCTTAGCTGAAAAAGTTGACTGAACTGCTCCTACTTTTCTAACTTATATACCTTTTTACTTGGTGGGTCGTATCTAAAGTAAGAGAAACAATGGCAATTGACACAGGTACCAGATTGGCAAAGGTTATAACCAACATACCCACACACAGCAATCCACCTATCCCTCAATCCACTGATGTTACTCCGGTTGAAAGTATAGTCTTGAGCAATCGTGATCGAGAGGCTAAAGCAGAACTAGCTGTTGTTTCCAAAGTCAGAGACGTTCTGTTATCTACGGCTTCATCTGCCGTTAGTAAAATGGCGCAATTGTCCACCACATTGTTGTCTGTTTACAAGGCGGAAAGCGATGAATTTGCCACAAGAATGTCTACCACCTTAAACTACGTAATACCATCTTTATTGCCGGTTGACCAAGGGTTTTTGGTTTCTGCACCTTTTATGTCTATGTTGGAAGTAATGGTGAAACAGTCAACGTTGATTTATGAATGCAGGCTTCATATAGAAAAATTCCGAAAAGAGTTAGACTCCAAAGATGCCGTAATTCAGGAAATTGAACACCAAACGCAACTGTCCAAAACGACAAGAGTTCCCGACATTGCCCTTAAACTGGCTTGCATAATCGAAAATCCAACAGAAGACAATTGCTATTTAATATTGATATTATCTAATTTGATCCAAAATAATGGGGTTGCATCCGGGAAAAGATGGAACAATGATACTAAGGATCTTTTTGCCATCATTCTTGATTATGGGGGCCCTGCGTTGGCTAAAATAGTATCAGAAAGGTTGAATGGCCGAAGCGTCACAACCTCTTTTAGAAGAGCAAGATCGACATGGACAACACCGACTACTTTAAAGGAGGTTTCTATTAAAAGAGCAGCCACATTTTATGAAAGCATAGGATATAAGGGACCTTTTGGTCTGGCTGTTGATGCAACTGCTGTGATTCCCACTTTAAGAATAAAAGGAAACACTGTTTATGGTCTTGCAACAAATACAGAAGTAATTGCAACATCAGCACAAGATGTTATTGATATTGTAAGAGATAGCAACGTCGAGAAAACCAAACAAGCCAATGCATTTATGCTAGTTCCTTTACAAGAACACGTGCCTTCCTTCGTGCTTGCAATATCTCCTGTCGTGAAAGGTCAGGACTAATTGACAGTTGAAACTTGGTACAATGATGTGTTACGATGGTGTTCAGCGAAATCCATTAAATTGATCGGCGTCGGTGCGGATGGAGATTCTAAGTTTCGCAAATATTTCACTCAGCGTTTCCTAAAAACGCTAGAACAGCAAAGAAGAGGCAATCTGGTCATGATTCCTTACGAATCATTTGACTTGTTTCTGTTATAGAAGAACACAACAACGTAAAAACACCGAGCGTTATGTTTCCAGACTGGAGGCATTTAATTAAGAAGTGGAGGAACCAACTTTTTAACGTGAAAAGAATCCTATTTCTTGGAAATCAAGTAGTGCAATTGGAGCGTATAAGAAAAACCTACGAGGCTTACAGGCTGGAATCAGGTTTATGGAAAAGTGACGTGTTTGTTAAAGACAAACAGAACGTAAAAGCAGCAACCCATATTTTATCAACTTCTGTTCAACAATGTCTGGCGACATGGAATTATGAGAGAACAATAAGCACACAAACATACTTAAAAATTGGTCAAAACATGTTGACAGCATTTACTGAGCCAAATATTTCCATAAGAGAACGCACCCGATTGGCATGGTCAGCAGTGTCCTTCCTTCGACTATGGAAAGTGTGGATAAACATATCCGGATTTAAGACCGAGACCTCTTTTATCTCAGATCAAACTTATCGCGACGCGACGCGAAAGGGAAGTGTTCGTATTTGACTAACAATTGAAAGGCTGCGGGCAAGAACGTCCCCTAGATTTTTGGCCATTTTCAAAGTGCTCAAAAGTAGCTGAATTTTGACATGTGGGCTTTGTTTTACCTGAGAAACATTTCTCTGAAGCTTGTTTCGCAGGGTCTGTCTTCGTTGTCTAGAAATAACGTATGCAAAACTGACTCGGTTTTCCAAGCGGCATCTATTGTTAAACGAGAAACAAAAGAAACCTTTTGTTTGGTTAAAGTATGACTGATTTCTCACTGTTGTTTCGTAGGCTCAAGTGGATAAGCGCTGAACGATGCTGATTCGAATGTGTTTTGTCGTGACGCCGGTTCGAGTCGATGTGAGGTTAATCAATTTTTTTGTGTTATTTTAGCATAAAATAAAGGTTAATGTTGGCAAGCAACCTTTTCTGAGATGAGCCCACACTCGTCTCTCTGCGGTAATTTACAACACATGCCCATATTTGGCAACTGCTATTTAAGCATAGCATGTCATGCGAGTAATCAGTTTGTCTCTTCTCTGAGACCTGCAAGTTTGTACTTTGCTCCAATTGTAACCCCTCCCTCCCACCCTCTTATCTCGTAACAATTTGCATGTACTAGTTCTTCGAAACTCTCTTTCTCTCCTTGTCATTAGGGCTTCAAGCCCCCAGTTATTATGGTTAAGGTTTGTGATAATCATACATCTAAAAGATTTTAATAAATGTTTCCGGGCGGGGAATTGCTGCCTGCGGCACCCCTTCAGCCCTGTGCTGGAGCCCCGTCAGGGAGGGGACATCTGTTCTCTGGCTGGGTTAACTTGGCCCCATGTAATTTTTTCCAGCAACAATGTCCTCCTTGCAGTACAGGCATGGGGCACCCCCTCGGCATGGCGCCATGTGCCGAGGCCCCCCATCCTGTGGGTTTCATCCGGTCGGTGGGTTATCCGAGCCTTGCCAGTATATTCCCTGCCCACTATTGCCCACTGTATCATCTCGTGTCTTTTCTGCGTGCCATAACATTAATTGAGCTGTTTCTCTACTTCTTTAAAAAACCAGCATATCCATTGTAATTGAATTGCCGTTTTTTCTCGCTAGGATCTGGTATTGATATGTTTTTAGCTGGAATTGTGACATACGCTTTTGGCGCGCAAAGCAGTAATTTACTACAAATTCAGAGCTTACCTGTTCATTAAGCATAGTTTGCTCGTTATTTCCACCGATATTCAGCGCTTGTTCGAGGAATACTTGTGCCCACCTGGTAGGAGATTTGGCATCATTAAGCCTTTGACCCTCAATGAGTCACCAGCATGCCTCAAAGAACCGAGGTGTGTTTTTGTTCCCAGATCATGGTTTAACTTAGCCATTGATCGAGGAGCAAGTGAGCCAGGCGGTAGAGTCTAGAAACACTTCTTCTTCCAAAGCAAAGCATTTGTCATGGAGTCAGGGCTCATTTGCTAAACTTTGGCGTGTGTCAGTTTTGGAAATTAGACAGGGGCACCCAACGAAACGTTTTCACAAAATGTAACAAACAACCCATAAAAATGACAAGTAAACGCTTTTAAGGCCTTTTTAACATTTTTTTTTTGTTGCTGGGAAAAAAAATATCTGTTCCGCACTCCCAGCGGGATGGTAAGAAAAGTTCCACTTCCCAGCTATGTTGGTAGGGAAATTCCCAGCCAGCTAACTGTCTGCCGATTTTTTCCCAGCCAGCAATTGAAAAAGACATTATTAGTCAAAAATGCATGCTTGTCCCGTATTCGTTTAGTTTTGGCCTTATTTTGCTTCTGCACATGAGAAAATGTCCTAACAATTCGAATAATAATATCCAGAAACTTCTCCAACAAATGGTGGGAGTCATGGTGTTGTTTGGCTGTTAGGCAAAAAGGTTAATGGACAATAAACTAATTTATGAGTTAAACAATTAGACATTTACCTTTCACTGCCAAGCATTTATTAGCTAGGTCATGTAATTTTGACATACAGTGAACAGTGAGTGAGCAAAACACAGGTACAATGATCTCATACCATAAATATTACATACAATTTTTACTTCACTCTTCCCTTTCCAAGTTCATTTCAGTTCTATAGGTATGTCCTCTCCATAATCATCTGCAAAATTAATTAACAGGGGAAAAAGAACTTAGAGACAAATAGTATGATTGATTCAATTTCATTTTCAGATGAAGTTACAGCCTCTTCAAATTAAAGTTATTAATCATTTGTAAACACTAAAGGAACACATATGGCTATTTCTTGAACTCAAACCCTTTGCAACACATGTCATCAGTTTATTACTTCTTTGTCAAACAAAACCTGCTGAGGTAGTAACATCCATTTCTTATCACAGTGCAAAATGTGACCAAGTTAGGCATCAGGTATAGTTATGTAAACAACAGCCACAAATGCCTGACTGTTGTAAAGAGCCCCAAATAGACTTCTCATTACCATTAATTAATTACACACTAAAATATTATTGTTACCATGGCTCTACAAATTGTTGAACATCCTCATCTCAGTGACTTGAATATGAAGACATTCACATTTTAAGGCGAGTGCAAATTTAAGAGTTGTCACATAGAAAAACAAACAACTCAACCGCGTGGACGAGAGACGGTCACAAGAATGAAGAAGCAATGAATGTTCATGGTCACAAGCCTAACTCAACCTAGTGGAAGAGAGAGGGTCACAAGAATGAACAAGCAATG